>JARHVA010007312.1:280000-570000 GCA_037957365.1 Torreya grandis | reverse complement strand
GTGTTTAATGATACACTCATTCATAATATGAGTATACTTTCAAAGACAAATGCTCAAGATTCTCTAGATTATGGCTATACCTAACCCCACCCATGTAGATGTTATGGTGCTATATGCATTAGACCATCAGATGATGATGGTGGTGCTTGAGGGGACTTGGAGTATATGGTCTTGACTGATGAGTTGTTGGCACACATATTTGGTTTGGATATATTGTGAGTCTACACACATGTAGGTATATTTTATATAAATTTTATGTTCAATTTTTATGTTATATTTTAAAATTAAAAAGGTAAAAATTAATTTACACATTTAAATTGAATAATATATATGTTTTTTTTTTGTGTTCTAGGAGGAGACGTTGCCTTCAACATCACAACTAGGTAGTGGGCCAACCCCTACTACATTTATCCATGTCAGTATGACACCATATACATTTACAAAGGTCAAATTTCGAATGAATCTTATATACTCTAAATGTATATTCATACACCTTAATTGCATCATTGGTAGATTTTGTGTAACAAAATATAAAATACCTAATATAATTTTGTTGGACCTTTTATTGTTTGATGTATTAACATGGATTGGTGTAGTGTTAGAAACTCATCCTCCATCTCAACCTTTTTGCTTTTATTTTTAATTTCAAACTATGTTTTCAATAACCAAAATAGTGAGTTAAACATTTGCTTGATATCTCATTATATGTAGTTCCCATAGTAGGTCAATCCCAATCAATAGGATTGGATGTGTGTGTGTGTGTGTGTCTATATATATATATATATATATATATATATATATATATATATATATATATATATATAATTTGATAAAATTTGTTTGGTACAATATATTTCTATCAATTTCCCAATTGAGCATAGCATGTATACATCAATATGCACACCACTCCTTTGTTTTAAATATTGGCCTCATAGCGAACCACTTGATTCCTTGTTATCCTAGTCACATATAGCAGTTCAATCTCTATGATTGATATCCAAAATGGTCATAGTTAAAATTCAATTCCCATCAATTCTAATTGAGCGCAACAATTTCATCTCTATCTATGGAGTTATAAATTTAGATTGCATAGCCTCTTGATCTCATTATACCTAGTCAATTCTAATTTCCAACCAGACTCTATTTATAGAGCTATATAGAGTAGGCCATTATATCTCATTGATTTTATGGGAGAGTGTCGACTATAAACTATAGCCTATATCTATATGGCATAGGCCTTGCGACCATATACAAATAGGGGACCTCAAGCCCATATAGATAGATGGGGTTGAGTAGTTTGTTACCACCACCTATTTAGGGGGACCAAATACCTAATATATTTAGTTTGGGAAGAGGACATATCTATATCCATGCACATTCATCACTCAAGTGACATGTTGACTCTATAACCACCTTTCATAAGGAAAGTCCCCCTAAAATGAATATTGAGTATCGTACAGACTATACACACCCTTTGTTGGCCTCAACCTACTTGCATTGTATACATATAGACCTTCCCTTGAAGAAATTAAGGAAATATAAGGATAGATAGTTGACCTAATGTCACCTATAGGGTAACCATAATCATGCACTTTTAAAGAAGACTATCCACTCACTCTTATCTCTATAATATTCAGTTCTATTTTCTATATGTTTCTTTAAATTTTGACAATACCTATTTTATAAGGTTCTAGACACTCTTAAAAGGATCAAGTACATATTTCCCCCATAAAATCAACCTATAAATATAGGTGTCTTAACCTTAATAAAACTCAGTTTACAAACTTCTCAACAAAGACCTATACAGGTTACTTGTCTTATTACAATGACTATTTCTAAGGGCTTTTTTATCACACTAATACTTAGTTGGACTAAAAATTAATGAATGTCTATAAGAAAAGTATTCAATGTGTTAACATGATCAAAATTTCAAAACAAATCAATTTAGACACCATAGCTCATAGGACTATCCTCAACTATACCATGTCACTGTCTTAAGACAATTAGGTGTAATGACTAAGTAATCAGTTCAAAATCTGAAATAAACCTCAAAAAAGCTATACAAGCATCCAAACCAATTTATATAGGTGTTTCAATGATGTTTCAACACCTAAATTGCATTTAATGACTCAATTTCACAAAATTCACTCAAAAATCCTCCCTCATTGTTTATCAATCTCACTCATGAAGCTAACATTTCTTGACTTCAGTGTGGTGTTACAAGTCACATGTTGCACATATCCACTTGTCACATTCATTCTTCCTATGACCTCATTATATTTTTTCATATCTTATGCAATACTAAGTTTGTTAACTTGTTTAATCAATGAATTACCCAAGTTATTAATTATTAGGTTGTTTGTTTAGCTAATGACTAGGGTGGACACTCCTCCATCATTGTGAGTTGAGATAGACTTAGGCATTACTACTACAATGTCATCTATATAGGCACTCACCAAGGTATGTATATTCACTTGTAATTTACTACTTTTATTTTAATAATTTTACTATATACTTTGGAAAATATAACTTATATGCACAAATGTATTGTGTATGTAGGGTTTTCATATGACATTTGATAGTCTAATTCAGATGACTACTATGACAACTCCTCATGTTTATTCATCATTTGACATGCCTATTTGTGCATCTGATCTTGATGCTAACCTAGTCGATCATCAACAAAAAATTTAGAAGGATCATGAGATTGCAGGAAGTACATCTTTAAATGATTTTTTTATTATAGTTTAAAAAATGAGTTTCTTAACTTGATTTCATGTATACTTGTTAATTTTATAATATTATTTATGTTTGAACATGTTCAGTTGTAAGTGAGCTATAAGTGTAGTACTCAGATTCAAACCTTGGAGAAATCCAAGGCATTCATGATATCTCCATCTATAACAAGGGCATCCCAGGGAGAGTCTTCTTTGAAGAAGGCAAAGAGAGGGAGACTATTTGATGATTAGGATATTGTAGATGATGTAATTTTTTGTATGCCTATGTAGAAATATATGCATTTTTGGCATTGTACATGTGTATATGATGTATTCACCCAACATTAGATACTATGTTGTTAGACATGATGTAATTTTTTGTATGCCTATATGGCAATGCATGTATTATTGACATTATATGCCTATATATGGCATTCGTACATGGCATTATATTTTTTTACATGAATATTTAAGAAAACCAATGAAGTAAATCTTATTTTAATCACTTGTGTTGAAAGTATTATGAATGATTGATTTTTGAACTATTCTTAATGATTACAAATGTTATGAGATTGAAAATAACTTGTTAGGATAATGTTGAAAATCAGACCCTTATAAGAAATAAAGAATATATGTGATATTATTTGAATTATGTTTTTATGCTAATGTAGAGGTATGGAGGAGAATTCTATAAAAACATCATTAGCTGGATCTAAACCCAACTGATCATATTCACTTGCTATGGTTTGAATTGAATCTTCTTCCACAAGCTAGTTCCTATTTTGACTCTTTAGGCTTAATTTATATTATTACACATATTAATTATTCCTTGTACTCTTAGTAGGGCCTCCTTGATGTCATTAACCTTTCTACATACATTCATAACACATCCTTTACCTCCTTGCATTAATCTTATTCATAAACTTCCTCTCAATCTCTTTCTAATTTCTTACTATGCACCTTCTTTGTGTCTCAAGGAACCAATATTGGTCTATGTTTCAAGAGCTCAACTTGTTATCACATATGGTATTAGATGATCATAACATACTTGGTATAACCCCCTTCATGTACTAAAACAATCTTTGACTCTCATTCCACACCTTATGGACACAATGCTCTCTAGGCTTGTAGCCTTTTCTTATTATATTTTACCTTGTACATAAAAGTTATGATTGATCAAGAGATTATAAGGGAACTTATATGTAAATTCTATCTTTTTCCATGTCTATGTCAATTTCATAACCCAACTCCACCTCTAGCTATCACTTCCTTCATTAGCCTACCCTCATTTAGGCCTAATTAGCCCTATTCCAAATCCTTAGTCATATAATCCATACATAGACACAAAATATCAAGTTTTAAATTTTTTATTCACCTTGTACATGTATAGAGGATCAAGATTACAAAGTTTCATTAAATTCCCATGGTTAAATCTCTTGCAAATGCCTAAACCCTAATCTAGGGGTTCCCATGCCTTTTACATACTCTCCAAAGGACCAATTTGACTTTCCAACTAATATTATTTTCCTTAAAACATCCTAATGACATCTAAAACATCTCATAATACCTTTCCAATGATCAAAAAACCAACTTTGCCTTTATGCCTTTGAGACTGCCTATGGGAATTTGAGTCTGCCTTCAGGGATTCCATGAATTTTGGAGTGTGAACATCCTTGAAATGTGTTTAAGAGTTTTAAAACCATATTAACATACTTATTAAATACTTACCTAATATTTTAAACCTAAAACACACCTTAAAATTCTAATAAGTATGCCTGCATGAATAGTGACCATTATGAGACATGGAGGGGAGTGTGACAAAATAGCGAGCACTTACACTTGTCATATAACCTTAAAAATATTATGTATTGGTATATTAGGTAATTAATACCAATCACACCAATTTTATAGTCATTTTGATATGTACTTTGTCCTGTAGACCCTTTTTACCACATTTTACCTTGAGCTGCTTGCATGCTTCCTTCATGCCAAAACTTGTCCTTATTCAAAATTTTGCATGAAACCCCTGAATTTGATCAGTTATATAGGAAAATATAGATTTTCACCATCATATTATATATTTTTAATACCTCTCCAATGCCTAAACTGCTTCTTGGCATCCAAAACTGACAATTTTTTTGAAAATCTCCAATGGTTACCTTCTTGACTGCAAGAGGACTATGTCAAAACAACAGGCACTTTCACTCTTTATAGGACCTTGAGGATGGAATGGTATTTTTTGGTATGTCATGGAGACTATTACTCTAACATGTTCTGACCATTTAACAAGGCATTTGGGCCTCACACAGTCAACTTTTAAACAAAGGCCTATACTACATCTTCATGTTCAATCCCTATGATGGTTGTAGGTACATGTTTTCAAAATTTTGATTTGGCACTAGAATTTGTCTTATTGTTTTTCCCTATAATTAGGTGTAAAACCAATCCTCTTATTGGTTGTCCATGAATATCACAATCATTAAACTCCAAGAAGCATTTGTCTCACTCTATTTACCATACAACCCTTTCACTAGTTTTCCACTAGGCAATTCACTTGGGTGACCTCATTACACTTGCCTTAACCCATTTCAATTTATCCAACTCACTCCAACATCCCATTTCACATACAAGGCTCATTTTGGGTTTCTAAGACTTGTAACCCCTTCTTTTGGACATTTTCCCTTGGTTTGACCAATCTATAAACTCTCTTGCAAATATGAGACCATTTATAGCTTTTTGACCCTTGGAATACTTTTAAAAGCTTAAAATAAACCTTTCAAAGGTATTGAAACCCAATTCTAATGGCACTAGCTTCTAGCCTTGTGTATATGGTTCACTTAGACTATTAGGCCTATTAAACCTTTTTGGCTTCTTAATGGCCTCTAACTAGTAAATTGGCACTTCCAATATATCTGGAGGGGTAGATATTGTCTATGACAAGGTTCTTGGCCTCCCATCTGGCCTGATCGACAAATCCACCACTCATTCCAAGCTCAAGAATGCCCTTCCCAATACAAGAAAGATGCTAATTTTTATCCTAACTTTAGGCATGAAAAAAACCAAAACTATAAGTCATATGGAAGAACTATAAGATCCTTCATGTACATGGTAAATCCCTCTAATTTCACCATGAATCTATTCTAAATCACCTCTAAGAGTAATCTATGGTAGAAGTTGCAATAATAGGTCCTAAAATGTAACTTTTTGGTAGTGAAGAAATAACTTGTTGACCTCCGACTAGCAATTTTGCTTCCAAAACTGGTAGGTGCAAATCCACTACTTTGAGAACATCTATATAGGAAAATTACATGTGATCTAATGACCATGACATCCAATTACACTCTCAAGTGCATTTTCACTACTATTCTAGAGCATGGAAACACTGACAATAAATGTTATCAAATTTGAATCTACGATCTAAGAACTCAATTTTCAATGCTTGTTGGTTGAAAACTGACACTACCAACACGTCTAGAGGGGTGGATAACATTTAGGACCAAGTTCTTGTCCTCCCATATGGCCTAATCGACAAACCCATGACCCATTTCGAGCTCAAGAACACCCTTCCCAATACAAGAAAGATGTTAAATTTTAGCCTAACTTTAAGCATGCATTAAAAAAAACTATAAGTCATATGAAAAAATCATAATATCCTTCATGTGCATGGGAAATCCCTCTAATTATACCCCAAATTTAATTTTAATCCCCTCTAAGAGTAATCCATGATAGAAGTTACAGTAATGGGTCCTAAAATACAACTTTTTGGCAGTGAAGAGACAACTTGTCGACCTCCAACTAGAAATTTTGCCTCTGGGATCAATAGGTAAAAATACACCACTTAGAGCATGTCTATATAGGTAAATTATATGTGCTCCAATGACTGTGACATCCAATTTCACCTGTAAGTACATTTTCACTATTGTTTTGGAGAATGAAAACATTGATAACAAATGTTGTTAAAATTGAAGCTATGGTCTAAGAACTCAATTTTTATTGCTTATTGGGTAAAAAATAACACTTATAACACATCCAAAGGGGTGGATAACATCCAAGACTAGCTTCTTGGCCTCCCATCTGGTCTAGTTGACAAACCCACCACCCATTTTAGGCTCAAAAATGCCCTTCCCAATACAAGAAAGATGTTTATTTTTAGCCTAACTTCAGGCATGCATAAAACCAAAATTGTAAGTCATATGGAGGAACCATAAGATCCCTCTTATGCATAGTAAATCCCTCTAATTTCACCTCAAATCTATTTTGAAGCACCTCTAAGAGCAATCCATGGTAGAATTTGTAGTAACGGGTCTTAAATTGCAACTTTTTGGCAATGAAAAGACTTGTTGACCTCCAATTAGTAATTTTGCCTCCAAGACTGGCAAGTGCAAATCCACTACTTTGAACACATCTATATAGGCAAATTACACATGCTCCAATGACTATGACATCCACTTCCACCTGCAAGTGCATTTTCACTACTATTCTAAAGCATGAAAACATTGACAACAAATGTGTTTAGAAGGCTATAAGGAGAAATAAACTTATCATGAGAAATCATTCAGGAGTATGGAAATGACAAATACTTTTAGTAAGCTTCTCTTAGCTTTAAGAATATGAAATTCTTTACTAATGGTACCAATCACATGAAGGTGAAGCTGATTTGGCACCACTAACCTATAAAAAAATGTTAGTAAGTAATTAAAGATGAAATTTTTACACGTACTTCCTACAAAATCAAAAACATTTGGTAAAATTAATTACATCTACATTTTACAAGTCAACCTTCCTATGCATTTCAATCCAACAAACCACTTGGATCTGATCTAATCTTGATAGTATCAAGAATAGCTTCATGGTCTAACTTGAGAACTTTCCATACATTCTTATTTCTTGGCTTCCCATGATATTTTGTAATTTAATATTCATTTCAAGAACCAAATTTGAATAGTACAATATCTTACTCTAGATTTCAAAGTCTTCAAAGAACCATACATTTGATTTTTTTATAGGATATTGTCAAAGCTAAGTTCCAGTGACTACCACAAATCCAGTGGGATAATCAATGTTTTCTCCATCTATAACCGGGGAAGAAGTCAATTTTTTATTTCCATCTACACACTGATATAAGTAGTAATCTATTCCCTCTTCATTATCCTCATCTACAATAACTACAAAAATATGGCTTACATCATAAAAAACAATTTTTAATGACACTATGAAGACAGATTATAAGAATAAATAGTACATAAAGATTAGTCTTCTACCTAGGTGTACTATATCAGATATATGGTCAAAGTCATGTGACGATGTCATGCCTATAAGTTATAATGCTAGTGGAACCTGATATGTGTTGATTAGAATTAGAGGTCTAGAACTCTATTCATCCACCCACTCTTGTAACTCACATTCATTCCAAATAGATTCCATGCATCCAGAACAAAAGCATGCTATGTGTCACGTATAAATAGTCCAAGAACTATCATTTGAGCTATGAAATGAGTGGAGCTCAATTAAACTTGTTAAATTCATACAATCCTCATATTTTTCCAAGTCTTTTTCCTTTATTAACCAAAAATGCTTACAAATAGTATAATTTGCTTGAGCACTATGACATATGTTCTCATTATACCATTTAACCACAATTTTTGCATCAATCAATTATAAACATTATCAAATTTTTAACTCCTCCCTTACAACGACTCTTTTTACACATGCTCCAACACTGTCATGCTCCCCTTTTCCATGGTCATCCTTAGTGAAACTCTAAATGTGTTATACACTAGTGGTAACATGCATCTTGCGCAACTAATAAAACATCTATACACTCTTGAATTGTGATGTGCAATTAGCTGACCAAATGTAATATTGTTGAAAAATAATATTTCTTTGAGTCAACTATCCATAGAAATTCTCAAAACAACCTTTTACATACTTTGTACAATCTGATTAGTCATCGCTAACATATGGTACTCCCTTAATATTTTTTGATCCTCTATGTACTATCAGGTGAAAGCATGAAGGCTATATGCATGAATATGGTAACTTGTGTTGAGTTGTAATAATAATATTGAACTTCTATTTGTGGTTTGAATGTGTAATTTTTAGCAAAGTTGACTACTGAAACAATAGAGTAAAGTGGGAATGTTTCCTTGCTTAGCTTGAAATATTCATCCAACGATTTATCCCTATGTGTGTGTATTGCATACTCAAACAATTTTATTCATGAATTTGACCATAAATTTTGAAATAGGTATCTCTTTCATAACAAACTCACACCTTTTAGATTCTTTGCCATCTTTCACTTCATAAGAAACACATTTGTATTCACTCAAACCAACTAATTTCTATCCAATTGCACTTTTACACTCCTCATGCATACTTTTTTTTAATTTTGGAAATCCACCACCAATGCTACAATTTCCATCCAAACATGCTTTCTTATTAAAGAACTATCCATGTGGTCTTTCACAAAAAATATTTGGAATTAATTTTGTAACTGATTTTGGCAAAAATTATATGCCACACTCCTACAAAATATTGTTAGTATGTGAAGTACAATGAATATGGTGAAAAATATCATAGTGCATTGAAAATTCAATATGATGCCTACAAGAACAAGTGATGTGTGTGTGATTAATTTTTACATAAAAAAGTTTGGCCATCTCAAAAAAACTTTGACTAATAAATTTTTTTTGACATTTTTCAAAAAACATAGAGTACAATTGTGTTTGACTCATATCCAATAAATGTTTTGGATGTGGTTCATGATTATGAGAACCAACTCTTATTTTCACTACATCTCTTGCATTGGGCAAAACTCTTGTATTGTCTTTCCATAACTGTGCAAGTAAGTCTTTCAAAACATCGACTATAGCCTTGTAATTTCATGAAAGTCTATGAGAGAATGCCCAAATATATTTCGTATTATGCTCATTAAGTATTTCACATCTTGTAATTAATTTCATTAATGTTTTTCAATTTATATCAAGTGTTTGACTTGTTTTTGAAATCAATCATTTTTTCCCTATTTCAGCACTTACTGCACAAGTTGTCATTATATGACAGGTAGCATTCCAATCTTTGTTACGTGATTCAAAGCCTACAATATGATATGAATCATGTATATTTTCAAAAATTTAATCATTTTCATCATCCATGCTATATGTTATTAGTCTTAATATGTACATTATAGGTCTCATCTTAACTAATTTCATCAACGAAACAAATAATTGACATATTAGATAATCATACTACAATCTATGAAAGAAACTATCCCAAATTTATTGATCCAGTCTTCTTGAATGGTGGTAAAACATTTTGTTATGAATTGGTTTCAAAATATTTGCATAAAATTCAATTAAATACTTATCTTTTCTACACATAATTCTTGGAGGTGTTGTTATTAGTGGAATCTGTTCAGAGAGTGTTTCAAAATCATTATAAGTTTTCATGAAATTTTCTTCATTATTTCTTCATTATATGTTTCCATGAAATTTTATTCATTATTAATTTTATCATTGTTTGATTCCATTAAATTTTATTTATTTTTGGTGGGTAAATTATCATGCATAGGCTCTTCATCAACAAAATCAAAAACTTTAAACTTTGAATGTGAATTTCCAAAATCATATAATTTTTTATTATCAATTTCATCATAATTCAATTCATTATAATAAATTTTATCAAAGTTAAATTTATTATTGTTAGTTTCATCATAATTCATTTCATTATTGTCAATTTCCTCATTATCTAAGGCATTTAGCTCATTAGGCTTAGTGCTTTTACCTTGTTTAGAATGAAATGCTTGCATTCGTACCTTTCTTTTTTCTCTAAACTCTTCTAGTTGCTTTGGTGTTTTGTTATTCAACTTATTCCTCTTCCCTAAATGTGAATTGAATCCCATTTTGACAAAAGCAACCAAGAATGCACTTCAAAATTTGGGGTCCAAAAAAAATCTATATAAAAAGTACATAGATAATACATAGAGTACATAGGGAATGTCTGTGGGGACAACAATCTCGATTTGAGATAAAAATAGACATTGAAAATTAAGTTTTTATTTTTACTTAAAGGAACATGCACATGTTATATAAACACATACACATTCTTATAATGCGTATGTTTTCCTATAACACGTACGTATTCCTTGAAGTATAGGCATAAATCACAAAAAATAAGCATAAAGACTCATATTCAATGCATAAAATCCCCTATAATACTATAGTATGATGTAATAAGACTAAATAAGACTATAATATGATGCATAAATCCCTAATATGATGTAATAATACTATAATATGTTACAATAAGGCTATCATATGATGCATTAAGGCTCAACATGATGAAATGAGGCTATCATACGATGCAATACGACTAACATTTGATGCAATAAGACTATCATACGATGCAATAAATCTTCAATATGATGTAATAAGGCTATCATATGATGCAATAAGTCTCAATATGATGCATAAATACCCAATATGATGCATAAATCTCTAATACATGATGCACTAAGACTCTTGATAAGATTATGAAGCAATAAGACTATCATATGATGTAATAAGGATCAATATGTAAGATGAAATGACCTATTTTTTCCAAAAATACCATCATAGGTCCTTACAAAACTAGGTGCATAATGGGTTCACAAATTGTCACTAATCACATTCATGAATTTATGCATTTATGATGAAATCAGGGAACTTAGGGGTTATTTTTGTTATAAAATTATGGTTTAGGGTTAGGGGTTTAGTGTAATGGGTTTGTACATGTGTATATGTCATGAAATTAGGGATTATGGGAATTGTACATGTTCAAGTGATAAAATTAGAGTTTACGATCGACATGTCATAAAATGTGGCCTAATTTATCCCCTTTAATCACATCATAGACTTTAATTAAGGTTAAATGGGTTGAAATTGGCCACATTTACGTTTGTATTTACATTTTTATTAAATCGGGGTTAGTTAATCCATACATGTTGCATCTAGATTATATAATCAATTGGGCCATAAATTTGGTTTAGGAGCTCAATTTTGCCCAAATCATGTCCCTAATTGAACCAATTGACTAATTGGTTCAATTCATGATACATAGAAACATACTTAAATTTGTCTCAAATCATATACCATGCTCTTATATTTATGTCTAAAAGGGGTTCAATTGGCTTCCCATGCTTCCTTGATTGAATTACCCCTATAATTGAACCTTTTTGTGCCATGTGTGTACCTCATACACCTAAAAGTGTTAAAGCTATCAAAGATGCATCAAGTCCTAGATGTTTCAAAGCTGATAATGCCCCAAGAGGCCAAATCCAATTACATATCACCATGTGTACGTCGTACATGTTCAAAAGTATCAAAACTATTAGAGGTGTTAGGTCCTAGAAGAATTAAAGACCTATCAGATCCTTGTGAAGCCCGATCCAATTAGATACATCACCATGTGTGTATCTTGTACAGACATATACTTGTGTTAGAGATATAATTATCACTTATCCTAGAAGCATCAGATTTTTCAAAGCCTCAAGATGCCCAATCCAATCAAATATTTCCACATGTGTAGGTCTAGTACACTTGGAGAAGTGTTAGAGTTATCAGATGTGCACATCTTTGATACCTAGACATGTCTCATCACTCCAACTAATCCAAATAAGGCATATTAACAAATTTATCATACATACATATAAGCCAATAATGTTTAAAGATTGACATCAATCCAATCAAATCATGTCTAGTAAATAATTCACATGATATGAGCTTCCAACTTGCCATTACTGTATGAAAAATGTCATGTAGAACCCTTTAAGGTCCCATCCAAATTAAGAAAGCATCAAACATTACTAGTTTCCTATGTATGTATTCAAATTATTTAGATCCCTCTGACTTGAATTACCTCTGGATCCCAAAGTACATTAATATTAAGTCTTACACACAGGAGAGAACATAATTCAAAAATAGATTCTTCAACCTCAAATCCCAAGCCAAAGCAAGAATTTTGAGATGTACTACTTTCTTGAAGTCCACATCATAAGGTTTAAGCTCATTAAAATGAAATATGAACAAGAAAATTGAAGATATATGTACAAAATATATAATTTTGAAACCTTCAGTGAGGGGGTACACACTAGTATTCAATTCTAATCAACCATCTATATGAGGTGAGCAGTTCATCATCCACATGAATAATTATTGGGTCCCTCTACTCAACATCATCATTGAGGGGAGGCGGGTCTCATATTTAGGGGACATTGTCACCTTTAATGTATCTTAAATAACCTCAATAGGGTTTGAGTTGGGGTAAATTATACATATGTCATACTTGGTCAATGCCAAGTCTACACCACTCTAAATTTATAAATCATAGCCATCCCTTAATGGTTTAAAACAAAGTACCTAATGCATTTAGATGTTTTCTAAGCTATACATTCATCACTATACGTACCACATCTTAAAACCCCATCATCACTAATGGATACATATGACCAGTTCAAGTTTATTGATCTCAAAACCACATCTTATACAAAATAAAATGTGTACCCAACTTGACTAAAATGTTTAATAAAAACATGTACATACCTTGTACCCATCATCCTAATTTCCTCTCTTACCATCCCAATTACATAGTAAGGTATATAACTCTATAGTATTGATAAGCACCAAGTGTTTTCTATCATGTTTTTGAGCTTGCAATTATTTCATCCATGGTGCAGCTAGGACTAGTCCCATGTCAAAGACACACTCTTGAGATGAGGTGGGAATGGATGGAGTGGTTGATGGTTGTCCCTGTGTGATGGAGAGGTAGATGGAGGTGCATGGAATGGAAGATTAACCATATTTTCACAAGAGATCTTAATTTGAGGCAAAATTTAAATAATGTATTTGAATACATTAGAGGAATCTTGAATAATTGTCACAATAGAAGACTCTTGTTAGACTTTTAATTGGGACCTCAAAATGCACCTATTGAATTAGATGCACTAAGTGACCTTGGAGGAAACTTAAGGGACTTTATTCAACACATCTTAGGAATGTGTTTGGGACAATCCAAGGCATGATTCATAGGTATTGTGATCCATTAGATAACAGTATTTAAATAGATATCCAAGAGATGCACTATTACACCAAGGGCTCAATTCTTATTTCTATTTACACAAGATTATCTATAATACATAGTCCAATTCAATAGGTTTGCCACTTAAACTTATAAATAAAAGGGTTTGGTCAAAGATATCAAAGAAACAACAAAAGGGTAAGATAGGATTTTAGGCAAGTAGGATAGTATCAATAAGAAAGGCAAGTAGGATTTTAGGCAAGTAACATAGTAATGTATATCCTTGCCCTACTAGGGGAAAGGTCTCAATAACTATGCATGTTTCAATTGTCGAACAAGGATTTTATTAACATATGTTCTATTGACAAAACATATTGGTGTATATAAATATTAAAGTGCACTAGAAGCTGAACATGTAATATCTAATACTTGTTCAACATTTATTATATAAAATTAAAAGTCATTAGGGGAAATATGGGTTTAAAAAAGGCCTTGTAAGAATTATATTTATTTCTTTTTTATTAAAATATATTAATCAAATAAAAAATGATTCACATAGCCATATGAATCAAGTGGGGTAATTTTCACATTAAAAACTTCTAAAAACACTTCACTTAATTGATTTTTTTCCTTTTCTGTCTTAATATATTTTTAAAAACATTCCTCTTAATTATTTATTTATTTTTTCTTTTTTTCTTGTCTCAATAATTTTTATAATATCTTAGTTTTATTTTCTCATGTACCAGTTTATTCCTTTTGACATTCTCATTCTTTTCATCTGTTCTTTTGCAAGTAATATTACTAGAATCTTATCTTGGAAATGTATGTTTATAATTCTTAATATCTAGAATCTCTAGCACCTCCTTCAACTGACCCTATATAAAAGGTGATCCTTTTCTAAAACATTCTGAGTATATTTATGCAAGTGCAAAGAAATTTTTGTGTATATTTATGCAGGTTAAGAAAATTTTGTGTATATTTATGCTAGCACACAAAATTAATGATCCCAATTACCTTCAAATTGATATTATGCAATTAGTTTTTCAAGATATAATCAGTTTATCATGCGTGCCCTAGTTGCTGATTTGTACAGGCTGTGAACATTAACAAGGTAATTTAGCGACTTTTAAATAGAAGGCCATTAAACCTTCAAGAAATGTTTAGCACCATGAAAACCATAATATTATTTAAAGGCATTTGATGTAGAGGACTATCTATTATAATCTACCTAGTCAATCTCTGATACCTGCAAATATAATTTCTTGCCAACACACTTATAATCAACTCACTCTCAATCACGTTTTACCTTTGCCTCATATCATTAGTTCAATGTACCTTATTTTCAAGATTCAATGGATTCATTTTCGGTTCTTGTCACCATCAACATACCTAATACAAACATTTAATGATTCTTAATTTCAATCTACATGTTTTCAACAAGATTTATATTCACCATTTGAGAACTTTGCCTGTTATTTCCTTTATCCTGTTTGGGCACAGTGCTCAATAACGCTCTGTACATACAAATAGTTGACCAACCAACCTCAAAATATACGATCACACATGTTATTACATCTATCCACTAAGTTATCAGTGATTTTTTTGGTTTATTTACTGGGAAAAATGAGTTTCAAGTTTGAAACCCGAGACAGGGTTTCTTTGCAGTCAGCTCAGGCCAAGAAGTAATATCTTAAAACTTAATGCATTAGGACTCATTTCAAGCCACTCCAATGGTGGATTAAGGTTTGATTGAACATTACACACATTTTTTAGACTCTACTTGCATTTCTCATCGCATTAGGGGGTGATCTCTTGTAAAGATTTGATTGACAGTGCATACAGTCCATAATGACTATATAGTTGAGGACTTCCTTAAGGAATAAGTTTCAACACCAACAAAAACCACTCAAGAATTTTCAAGATGGTGAAAATAAACACTTACCAAAACAAGAATGTCTTCCTACAACACCACTCAGCAGGAATCTTTCTTGCACTCGACGTCTTCTCAGTCTTTAATATCTGTGCACTTCTCTCCCTCTTCCACATAAACTTCTCACCTCACAAAAAACTTGTGGTCTGCTTCAACACAGTAATAGTGTGTCCCAGTTCTGCAACTTCATTCTTCACAAAAAACACTTGGAAACCAAACTAGAAACTGTTTAAAGTATTAATGGGAACATTTACATGAATTGCCAAATATATCAGGGATAATATCAAGTCTTCCTTACAAAGGGAATACACTTAGTCTTTGTTACATAATACACACTCCCTCACTATCGTTCCTCTTCAGATTATAACAACTTTCATGGGATCCCTTTAGACTACCCTCAATAATACATTAATCCATCATCCAAATTCGTTCTTGTCTATGCTAAGCAACTGGACACTTACAAAGTTCTAATTATATTCGATATTAAAATAGGGTTTATATAAATTGTCATATATTCCTAAATTCATTATAGGGATCAATCTTTGCTAAGGATTTAAAAACCTTCAATTCATCAATATAGAATTCACAAAACTCATCAACAGGACATACAAAAGATTTTCCTTCAACATTCCTTCGTTATTAACTTCTTTCATATATATATACAACTCTATAATTGATAGATTACAAAGGTTCCATACCTATGCCCCTTAAGAAACCTTCAAAACTAACTTTTTATTCTACCTACTGACTCTCCATCTTCCATAAGAGAGACTATTACTTAATCCAAGACAAAACAATTCGTGACATATCATAAAAACTAACTTTTGTAACTGTTTTTCAAGACAACCAACTTGACACATAAACTTTACATTTGACATTATTGGGTTTTTATGACACCTATTAAAAATATGTACGGAAAACACCTTATCCAACCTACTTAATGAATCCAAAGCCTTCTAAGGCATGATGAGACACCAAAATCAACAATGTATGATTAAAATTGTACAATATGTTTGATGCCCCTACATCAACATTGGAGACCCTCATAACTTCAAATAGGTTTGTATGAACATGGAGCCCATTGAGAGGTTTATATGCTTGAAAAATCATGGGAACCTTGATATTCTCCCTTAAGATCTGGTGCTCATCACATTCTTGGCTAAAATACTCACTCAAGAGATTCGACATCATAAAAAGCTAGGGAACTTTAGATTCAAATGTATTAGAGGGCCTTAAATCTGATGAATAATATTGAAACTATGCTTATATACTATAGACCTATTGTTTCACTTCATACCATGGAAAATTCTATATAAACCTTGTGGGGATTTTGCCTTAATAGCTTATTTGTAGTATTGTTCTCAATGCATGTAATCCAACCATATGAACCTGCACATTTGAAGATACGAGTTCTATGAAGACAATTTATGTAATATTTATTTACATTAATCCACATGTTTTCATTGATGTTTTGTTCATCTATAAGACACTTGGCACCTATAACTGATCTTTTCTAAATGCATCATTATTCCAAGCAATAGAGTTAATTTCTCAAAGAGATCCTCAAAAACTTCACTGGTTTCTAGTCTGTGAAATTTCCTAGAGTGTTGTTCATAATCTTGTGAAATGGTTTGTACCAAAGACCCCAAAATAATCTCTATCTGGTCACTATAATTTTCATAGAATAAGGTTGGATCCATTTGCATCTGTATTATAAATGTACATTTTTTAAACTCTCAAAACTTAGCCGATTGACAAGGCTCTCAATTATTTGTGATGAAGAAGTAATTTGATAATTGTAAATTTAAAAAATAGATGTATCTCTTCCAAATAGTTTATGAATGTAGTGCATATACATCTTAATTATAATAAGAAGAAATCTTCTATCCAAGAGGTATTCATATAGAGAAAACCTTATAACCTATTATGGGATTGATAAGACTAAATTTATGGTGCAAGATTTCAAGTATTATTGAATACTTAAAAAAAAAATTCTATCTTTAAGACCTCAATATCTAAATCTCCATGAGATTATTGATAATGGATCTCAGTGAATTGAAAATTTGTTTTTTTACCCCTATGGAATCTTGACATCATTTCTAGGACTTGAAAACACCATTTCTTCTGCTCAGGAAAGCATTAAAACATCAAAAGGTGAATTTATGAGTTTTAGGATTTCACAAGGTTTAAGACTAATCTCCTCTTAGATAATCATGGTTTATTCCTTCATGTTTGATCTCAATGCCACTAATGTAGGGGAAATATGGGTTTAAAAAGTTCCTTATAAGAATTATATTTATTTCATTTTTATTAAAATATATTAATCAAATAAAAAAGGATTCACTTACCATTATGGGTTTCTTTAGCACTCTATTTGCATCTTTTATACGAACTTTCATCCATCTTGTTAAAAAAAAGTTATTCCTTTTCATCTGAACCAAGTAGCCTGAATTCAGTTCACTATAGCAGCATTAGGTTAGTTTTCAAGAAAAAATCTAGTTATAAAAACTATGGGATTTAGAGGAAGAAGGAAGAATACCATAAATTTGGGTAGGAACGAATAGTTGTAAAATCAATCCCTAGTAGGTGATTAGTACCAATGAAGTTAGTTCTAAATTCATACCCATTTGGATTAAAGTGTTTTGTCATCCCACTTTACCCTGTTATTTTCTCCTTTCTTCATATTCTATTCAACCATTTATTCTCCTATGGAGCATGACATCCCTCTCAATGGAGAAAATTCAATCCTCATGTGTTCTAAGGAGCACATGCCTAGCTAAATGAAAAGAGGTAATTGAAAGGATAATTAAGGGAGAGACCTATAATTTGATGAATTAATAAACCTTAGATGATGTTTATAGAGCCTATTTTATTTAATGAATTTATAATTTCACATTGTTCCTATAATGGAACTCTACTAGTGCATAGTTGATATCCTTGGCTATGTTGGGCATCTGGATAAGTCAGAAGAATTTATCAAAAAAATGCCAACAAAACCTCATTCTTCTATTTGAGGATATTTTCTAGGTGCTAGTATAAATCATAACAACATAGAGTTGAGACTATTTGTTGTAGATCACCTTGTTTCATTAGACCTAACAAATATTATTCATTATGTGCTTTTGTCAAATATGTATGTAATGGATGCTAAGTGTTCATTACCAATTTGACCTAACATTGTTTCATTATATTTTATAATTAATTTTTAGGGATAAATGTCACTTCAAAGACCTAAAAGTGAGATAAGATCTATTATCATTTACAACATAAAAGATGATGATGGGAATTGGATTCTAATGACTTTATTTATCAATTCATTGGTTACAATGAGACCCTTTATGAATGGTGAACATAAAATGATAATAAGGCATTCCTCTGATGTCAAAAACCATTGGAAAGGGATGATCAAAGATTTTAAGATGAGCCAAAGAGGAAAAAAAAGTATCAGAAATTAAAATTGTGCATGTCTATGATAAGAAAGAGATGTTGAAGGAATCAATTTCAAAAATGGAGGACTTCCCAAAAATTGGTTCTAACTGTGAGTAAGGAATAATTTTTTTTTTTCATTCACCACTTTTCATTTATTAGTTATGTTATTCTCTTATTAATTTTTTTTATCCATTTAAAAAAAAAGATTTAGTATGTTTTTTATTATAGGCTTGTGAATTTCAAATTGGGAGGAGTGGGAGCAAATTGAATGCATTACTAGTACCTTCTATGTTGTTCATTCTAAAATTGGATAAATTATGTCTGTTGGAAAGGATCCTACATGGTTGATGAAACAAGGGATATGGTTCTATAAAAATGCATATGTCCTTCCAACAACTAGTGCATCACATAGAAAAATGGAAGAGATTGCTTTGCCAATAATTAATTTAGTTACATGTGTAGACACCGAAAATGTGTTTGCACCTTGGTCATCTTTCACCCTTGTCCCCCTTGACCCATATCCTAACCCTTGTCCTAGTCCCCTCCATTTTTAAATTAAAATAAATAAACATTTTAATTTATTCCCCCTTTTCACCTCACCCATGCCACCTTGGATCCCCTCCTTGGATGCCCCCACCTGTCTCCTAGCCTTTATTGCCCAAATATCCCCTTTATCCTTCCTCTCGCATCCATTTATGCCTTCTTCGACCATTTTCCCATGGCCCCTTGACCCGACAGCGTGCAAGAACAGACAGAGGCTAATTTTAGCCTCTGTGCCCATTCTTCGGCCGTCGACGTCGGTCATTATTCGGCCGATGTCGGTGGTTCTGCCGCCGTCGGCAGCCTTCAAAACCATTTTCTGCAACCATTCCTCCCCCCCACAAATAAAACTCTTTGGATGCTTTGGCATTCATATTTTCTTCTCCTCCCTCTCACACAGCAACCTAGCAGCTATAGGTGCCTTGCAGAGCAGCTCCAAGCAACAGCTCCATTTGCAGGTTCTTCAACAGCTCCGACAACAGGCTCCTCCATTCTTCAATCAACAAGCAGGAGGTAAGTAGTTTCATTGTTTCATTTCATTTTATCATTTGATTTCATCTACCTATCCTATCCTCTATCTACCACTTGCCTTGCCCTTCCTTGAGAGGCTGAAAAGCCTTCTCAGACCCCTGTCTCCCATCCATCTTCCTTTTGCCCTGTCACCCTTTCAGTGCAGTCCCAGACAACATTCTCAGTCCCTCAGGCCCAAAACAAGTCCCTCAGACCTCCAGGCAATCTCTCAGACCTCTACATAGACCTCCCTGACCCTCAGAGGAAGCCTCAGTCCATTCTGCAGACCAAGACCAGACTTGTAACTCATCCCTGACTACTGCCCCGACCGACCTCGACCAGTACCCCTACCGATGTTGGCGGCCTAATCGATGTCGGCGACCTTCCTGACCGACGCCGGCAATACCACTGACATCGATGACTGTGCAAAGGCAGATAGCTTCTAAATAGGTACGCATTTGCCTTAAGTTCTTTCTTTCTATTTTTAATCATTTATCACTTTCTGTTTCTGATCAGCATTTTGTTTTTAACAGTGGACTAACATCCTCCAAGAAGCCTTTGCGCTTCTAGGACCAAGCTTTTGCTTGGCATTCCACCCTTTTGTCATCTAGTGTTTTTCATGTTTAGTGTCTTTCTCTTTTAGGTGTCATTCCTCCACAGCCAAAGAGGAGTACCTTCCAACATTTGAATTCTAGTGCACATGTCTACAATCCGAGTACGTGCAAACCCTCGTCCATTTTCTTTAAGTTTCTCATTTCTCTATCTTTTGAATGTGAAAAGTGAATCTAGCGTAGAAACATTCTGGCACGCCCGGTGGGACCCTAGGGTCTTCCTTGGGTTTCTTTCCTTCTTTTCATATAGGGTGCATTAGGTTTCTCCCTTTTCACCTCTTTCTTCTCTTCTAAATGACATCATAAGTAGGAATAAAAAGAAATTTTCTTTCTTTTCTTGCATTCTAGGCTAGTCAAAAATCATATTCTTCAACCCTTTCTCAACTTGTTTTCATTCCAACTTAACATTTTGACTTGGGGCTTAAAACACATTGCATTCTATTTCTGCTTGCTTGTAATTTTTAGTCCACACATCTAGTAACTTAAATCCGCATTATGAATTAACCGTAGTGCACTTTATGTTACACAACCTGACCACTTGCACAAATCAAACACCAAACTCACCTGAGACAAGGCCCGACTGGGATTTCATCCCCCAGCGGATACCTTACCCGTCTCAGAAATCCTACTTGGATTTCATCACCAAGGGGAAAGCCCACTCTATTCTCTGGCAGAGTCTAATCTCTAGGGAAAGTATATTTTGGCTAAGCAAGACCAGCTTACCACTGGACTCATGAAGTGAGGGGAGCTTGCTCCTTAGCACCAGGCCATGTATGAAACCTAAACCAGACTTCTTGACCGCCTAAACAAACTTGAAACCATCCATAAACTACCTCTTCTAGGATCCATTCTGACAGCCAACCTCCCACACATTCATCCAAGGCATAAGCCACCATGATCTTAATAAATTTTTAGGATTTAACATTTAGGGCTTGCTTGTCTTCTTCTTTTTTGTTCTTATCTGGTTTTTTGAGCTAGTAAGGACGTATTTTTCTTGTCACCTTGTGTCTTCCAATTCCATGGCACAACCTCTTTCGACCTCGACATTAATCCCTATGACGAACTACCAATACGTTGCGCCTATACAAGCGCAACTAAGTATGTCATATGCCCCTTCAACCTCCTTTCAAGTGCCTTACAACCTAGGGGGCACCCCTCCCACCAATCCGTCAGCAGACATCATCAAAATGCTAATGGATAAAATGTCCAGTCTTGAGACTTCTATTTCTAGTTCATGCAATGCTCTCTCGTATGAGCAAATTTGCAATGAGCCCATTCATCCTTCCGTCCCGATTTGACCATATCCCAACCTATGAGAGCTTCCTAAATTTACTCACTTCTAGAGTAAGGAAGACCCACAACAACACCTATGGGCATTCAGACATGCCTGTTACCTCATAGCCCACGATGATGCATTACTTTTACGCACGTTTCCCATGTCCCTTTCTGGCCCCGCCTTTGACTGGTATAGCTCTCTTACCAGACATTCTATCTTTTCATTCATTCAACTTTCCCAATTATTTCTCAACCATTTTTCTATCAACATCACCAAACAAGTCTCAATCATAGACCTCTACTCTATCAAGCAATTTGATGACGAATCCATAGCTGATTTTGTCACTCGTTGGAGAGGCTTGATTAACCAGCTCTCCTTCTCTTTGCCTCAAATCGAGCTTATTGAGCTCTTTTCTCAAGCATGTGCCAGCGACATCTCTTCCACCTTGCGGGTTCAAACATTCTGCACTTTTGACGAAGCTTTCACCATGGCCCGAAAGCTTGAACTCTGTGCCATTGAAGAAGATAAGGTCAAATTGTGTAATACCGATGCAAAAGCCAATGACCCTTCTTCTTCCAGACCTTCTTCTTTTGCCAACTCCAAATCCAAAGGAGTGGCCAACACTATGGTCATTAGATCACCATCCTCGACAACAACTAATCAACCTCAACCTTCAACATCTCAAAGCATCACAAAACAATTCCAATGACGGTACATACAACCCTTCCCTAACCATCCTCCTACCCAAGACAACATTCAGACCATAACCAATGACCCCCAAGACCATCATATACACATGGTCAACACGGTCTCACCTCTTATCCCTGACCAACCTCCATCACAGGTAGAAGAGCCATCCTCTCCCATTTGTCTTCCACAGGTGGAAGAATCTTCTTCTCCTATTAGTCCTCCATCGACCTCTCCCATATTGGAGGACGCCTTGACCATATCAATGTCGGCTGTCTCACCTTCATCCTTCTTATCATCCCTAGATGATCATGCCTTTTCGACTCCTCAACCACACACAAAATCCATGACTATTTCGGCACTCTTTTCACCTAAAGAGCCCACATCTTCAATCCCTTCTCCATCGAGAGAAGAACTGTCCACATCTAAGCCCAAACCCGCGTAGGCGTCCACCTTACCAAAAGAGATTAAACCTCTTGGTGTTCGCCCCACCTCTAACCTCGCATCTCGCAATAGTGGCCCTTAAACCATACTAAAGAAGTCCACTAAACCACACCGGAGGATTCCTCTCCCACCTTCATCATTACCTTCAATCTTGGGCCCGCATCCATCCACCTTAAAAGGAGTGCTTCCCACTCCCATAGTTCAAAGAGGCAAGTTGCCTCCATTATCTCCTCAACCCATCAGACATATATCTCCTCCAAACCATTGACCAATGCCTCTCAAACCAAAGTCATCAACCCCCACTACAACAAAACATCCAGACCCGTTAGCAGGTTCTTATGCCTTGCTATTACGGCAATTGTTGCAGTCCTCTTGCATCAATCTCCCAATCTCTCAGACCAAAACCACCCTGGTTCGATGACACTCAGATTTGTGTGTATCATCGCACACCTGGGCATGACACTGAGCATTATTGTGCCCTCAAGGTCATTGTTCGCCAATGTCTAGGGAATGACACCCTTCTTCTCGATCATGTTATCAACAAACCTTCAACACCGTCCCATTCATCAACTCTCAGATCAAGACCATCTTGGTTTGAAAACTCTAAATTTTGCCACTATCATCACACTTTGGGACATGACACTGAGCATTGTTGTGCTCTTAAAGCTGTCACTCGTCAACGCCTAAAAAAGGATACCCTTCTCATCAAGGATCCTCTTGGCCTCCCCTTCGACAAATCATCAACACCGACCCATGCTTCTCAAACCTCATCATCTAAATCGAGATCTCTATGCTAGACTATGGTCCCTTTGCTGCCTTTAACCCCCTTATTTGACATCAACACAATCCATCTGACCACCAAGCCTCAACCAACCTTACCCAATCTATCCAACATTCTCCCTAAGCGACTGGGGGAATTCAACCTTATCCTGACCTCGACCAAAAATTCAACCAAGACATCGACCATGACCTCGACTAGACCTCGACCACACATAGTCCAATCATCAACCAACCTTTTAATCATGACCCCGACAAGCATCAACCAAACCTCAACCAAACTTCAATCATCAAACATCAACCCACCAAGCACCTATCACTTCTTCAAACCATCATCAATCATTGTGACCAATATGGAGAGAAGTAAACGAGGCACGTTTGCTCCACATTGGCTCAGACCTCTCACCTTAGCGCACAAGCATGGCCCAGGGACTTATCAGAACCTGAGCCCCTTTTATACCTTGCATCTGTGACCATTCTTCTATTAGTCGAGTACTCGATCACTTGACATTTAACTTGAGCTCGTCCCTTGAGCAATCCCCATCCTTCTAATCCTCATTCCTTTTAACCCTATTCCCCTAAACAAATCATCTATAACCCTTTTATGACACATGGATGCTTTGTCCTAATAAAAGGGAGCCCTTGAACTTCTATAGTCTTGTCCATGACTCCAAATTCTGTCAAAAAAAAAAATTGAGATGTCAAAACATATTCAAGGTCACCAAATCAAAATCAAAAGGCAGACTGCTCCCTCGAAGGACAACTATTCAAACTTATATAAAACAAAAATGTAGACCACTCCCTCAAAGGATGGATATGACTAAATCTTGCTACAAACAGCACTTTCTTAGAAGCTTCTCGCATCGATCAGCTTCACAAATGACCACAAAACAAAATAACATCTCTATGTAGACTTCATGCATCGATCAGTCTGCACAAAAAAAAAAAAAACGGGTCATGGACTTGGCTTGTAGTTGTCTCAGGGTCTCCTATAAAAAGGGGCAAGGTTATCCCTACTATTAAAATGGGTTACCCTATCCTCCTCCTATCACATCACCTGCTCAAGGGATTTCGAGCTCACTTAATGTCAAGTGATTCAATCACTTCTCTAACACAACCCTGGTCAATGACGTAATGCATGAATGGGGCTCTTTGTTCTAACAACCCTTACTTATGCTGTCATTTTGGTCCTTGTCAATGAAAGAGCAACGTGCCTTTCACTTATCTTTCACACTTTGGTCACATTCAACTAACCATTTTCAGACCAGCAACTTGGCATCATGACAAAACATTATCATAAAACCATTCACACTAGTTTCTATGGACACCAATACACATGGAAACTATCGACCAGACACAATTTATGTTAAGCATAAACCAATACTTGCTGAAGCATAAATAGACTTCAATTCATTTTTAGCATACATCCATCACGACTATGGAAAATTGCTAGGGATGAAAGACCCCTCAACCAATGTTACAGCATACACCATTAGGAAAAAGCTGTAACATCTTTTTCTCCTCATCATCTCGACACATGACCAGACCAATCATCAACCAATCTTCTCGACTTTGCTCAAACTACATTGGTCTGAGGCCCTAAGACCAGGGCTATGTAGGCAGCACTCAGATGACACGACATTTTCTGGGGTTAGCTCGGCCATCCCATTTGTTCATCTCTCAGATGGACAAACCCCTTTTTTCCTTCATCACTCGACCTTGACCTTGACCAAGACCAGTCTATCGCCCTTTTGACCTCCGGTCTACCACTCAGACCCTTCATCTGAACTACATTGGTCTGAGGCCCTAAGACTGGGGCTATGTAGGCAGCACTCAGATGATACGACATTCTCTGAGGTTAGCTCAACCGCCCTCGTTTGTTCATCTCTCTGATGGACAAACCTTCTATCCTCCTTTTGACCATGACCTTGACCTCGACCAAGTCCAATCCATCCCTTTGACCCTTCCTCCCTTTTAGGGAGAACTACATTGGCCTGAGGCCCTTCGACAAGGGCTATGTAGGTAGCACTCAATTTTTTGAGGTTAGCTCGGCCATTCCTTTCGTCTGCCCATTCATTCGACCAATCATTAATCTCGACCCGTCTCGACCAATGACCATTGGAGATCATGCCTATCTCCTCCGACCATGACCACTTCCAAGACAATGTTGCCTTGGTTGTTTTTTCATGTATGCTACCCCACGAATGGTTAGCAAAATTGTGCACAAACTATTTTTGACCCTCACAAGTATAGGATCGCAAGCTGGTTGATCCCCACTACTTGTGACATTTTTGTGTTTCCAGGATCACTTCATGAGCCCGGGATACCTAGAACACGATGACCATTGGAGCTTTAGCTTAGATTGAATAACCTGATCAGCAGATGACTAAATGCTGGGGCCCAGTTATTTCAATTTTGGCACTCTTCGACCCTCGACCTATGACAATTTGACCTGACCATCCCGTGGAGTGGTATACGTGCAATCACGACTATTGCAGTGTTTTCACTCACTCTCTTTATCCCTCTCTCTGTCAAATCGACACTCGATCTCAGGTTCCCTTCCCTTGACTCTCGTTTTGAGGGGGGAACACCTCATCCCATACCTGGGGCAACCAACTCCTATTTTTGTCTTGCAGTTCATCTAGAACAACCAACAAGACAAAAAGGGGCAAATGTAAACACCAAAAATGTGTTTGCACCTTGGTCGTCTTTCACCCTTGTCCCCCTTGACCCATATCATAACCCTTGTCCTAGTCCCCTCCATTTTTAAATTAAAATAAATAAACATTTTAATTTATTCCCCCTTTTCACCTCACCCATGCCACCTTGTATCCCCTCCTTGGATGCCCCCACCTCTCTCCTAGCCTTTATTGCCCAAATCTCCCCTTTATCCTTCCTCTCGCATCCATTTATGCCTTCTTCAACCGTTTTCCCACGACCCCTTGACCCGGTAGCGTGCAAGAATGGACAGAGGCTAATTTTAGCCTCTGTGCCCATTCTTCGACCACCGACGTCGATCATTATTCGGATGACGTCAGCGGTTCTGCCGCCGTCGGCAACCTTCAAAACCATTTTCTGCAACCATTCCTCCCCCCCACGAATAAAACTCTTTGGACGCTTTGGCATTCGTATTTTCTTCTCATCCCTCTCGCACAACAATCCCAGCAGCTACAGGTGCCTTGCAGAGCAGCTCCAAGCAACAGCTCCATTTGCAGGTTCTTCAATAGCTCTGACAACAAGCTCCTCCATTCTTCAATCAACAAGCAGGAGGTAAGTAATTTCATTGTTTCATTTCATTTTATCATTTGATATCATCTACCTATCCTATCCTCTATCTACCACTTGCCTTGTCCTTCCCTGAGAGGCTGAAAAGCCTTCTCAGACCCCTGTCTCCCGTCCATCTTCCTTTTGCCCTGTCACCCTTTCAGTCCAGTCCCAGACAACATTCTCAATCCCTCAGGCCCAAAACAAGTCCCTCAAACCCCCAGGCAATCTCTCAGACCTCTAAATAGACCTCCCTGACCCTCAGACGAAGCCTCAATCCATTCTATAGACCAAGACTAGACCTGTAACTCATCCCTAACTACTACCCCGATCGACCTCGACGAGTACCCCTACCCACGTCGGCAGCCTAACCGACGTCGGTGACCTTCCTGACTGACGCCAACAATACCACTGACGTCGGTGATTGTGCAAAGGTAGATAGCTTCTAAACAGGTATGCATTTGCCTGAAGTTCTTTCTTTCTATTTTTAATCATTTATCACTTTTTGTTTTTGATCAGCATTCTATTTTTAATAGTGGACTGACATCCTCCAAGAAGCCTTTGTGCTTCTAGGACCAAGCTTTTGCTTGGTAGTCCACCCTTTTGTCATCTAACATTTTTCATGTTTAGTGTCTTTATCTTTCAGGTGTCATTCCTCCACAGCCAAAGAGGAGTACCTTCCAACGTCTGAATTCTGGTGCACACGTCTACAATCTAGGTACGTACAAACCCTCGTCCATTTTCTTTAAGTTTCTCATTTCTCTATCTTTTGAATGTGAAAAATGAATCTAGCGTAGAAACAACATGGCCAACTATTGATTTTTCAACCATAACTTATCACTGCAAATTTTTTGAAGAGGTACAAGCAGGTATGAAGTTGAGAGGAGGAAATCATGTACACATTAGTTTATTCATGCCCATGGGAATTTTTTTTCATATGTTTATGGATGAGATGTCCATTCGAAGAATCAACAAAACATATGCTACTTCATCACCATTTGATAGATTTCTAGAATCCTTACTTTGTTTTGATTGGGATAAAAAAGTGCTCTTTGAAAATGGAGAAAAAATAGAATATCAATTGTCTCATGATGCAATTTGCTTCACGTAAAAATCTATATGCTCATTTTTTAACAAGTTTATTATCATATTTATAATTTCTCCATGAATGTTTTTTATCAATGTTTTAGGTATTGGATTTTAAGACATATTTTATACATGTCATTCCAATTCTGAAGGTGGAGATATGTTCATCAATCAGGTCAATGGACATGGATTCGAAATGACCAAGATGACAATAATGGAACACATTCTCCAAAAATATCATTTTTTATTTTGATGAATGGTGTGACTTTCAAAACATTATCAATGGAAGAAAATTGGACATTGTTTGAAGTAAGACAACATCTTGAAATAGAGGAAGATCTTAGTGATTTCATATTTTTACATAAAATAAAAAAGGTAAGCTATGTTATTTTTTTTACATATATTAATTTTGAATATGAATTCAATTTTTTTTTATAGTCCAATGTGAAAATAACTATTACCATTAACTATTTATAAATGTGTAGGTTGGTAAGCAACAGGAAAGTATCATACTTTGTAAGGATTATGTTCACCTTGCAACATTGGAAATCAAGGAATCATAGGAATAATTTCATGAAAGATTACTCTACATCAGTAGACTTGAATAATTATACTATTCATACACTCTATATTGATGGCATAATAAATGACCATGTACTATTTTAGCCTCTATTTTTTAGCATTTAGTGATCATCCTTCTATTTTACATATACATGTATTTATAATTATACGGTTAATAATCCAATGCTTAGAGTAGCCACTATAACCATACTTTATCTATTAATATATTATATTGGTTTTTTTTAGACTGACTAACTTTCAACTTTGTTCGCACAGTGCAAATTCTTATAATATGAATGCTGTTTACTTGAATCTTAGATGCCATGCTAAAAATATAAAACTATGACATTGTTTTATTAACATCAGATCTATCTTTTTTCATAACATGATTAATTTTTCCATAAACATACCATGGTACAGGTCAATTAAAATTCAAGTGTTTAATTTTTCCATAAGCTTTATTGGATTGCAACCTAGGCCAAGGTGTTTACAAGTAGAATTTGGTCACTTGATTCTATACCAAATGATGCATGGATATATTATTAAGTTTTTTATCAAAATATTTTTTTGATGTTGAGGAAATGAGGTCTTCTATCTTTATCCTAAGTTTTTTAAATATATCATGTTAATGGTGGAATGATACACATCATATTATTGAATGAAATTTGACATCTATAAGTGTTATACTCCTTAAGCACTTAAAACTAGATTGTCTCTCTCCATCTCTCACTACACACACACACACACACACACACACACACACACACACACACACACACACACACACACACACACACACATCATTACACTTGGCTGAGGCACTGAGGGTCTACTCAATAAAGAAAACCTAACATTAGATCACAAGGTGTCAAATAGTGATAGCATTCATATTTATATGTACATTTATATGATGTATAATGGTATTTGACTACTACCTGTACATGATATGCTTGATAAATTTAAACTCTAATTTCTTCCATTTTATAACATGGTACAATTATGATAAGACCAATGACTAGTTACTAAAAAGTAGCACCATAAGATAATAAGCAAGAAAATCTTTACATTAATCAATCAATGAATAACCTCTCAAATAAGGGTGTAACATCAAATACTTAATAGCCATCAATAAATGTGTTCATGTGAATATCAAATGCCCTGATGATGTAAGTAGACATCAACAAGGGTTCAATAACAAGGTAATGTCCTGAATAGTTTTACAATGTTCTAGTACTATTTTTCTTAATTATACCAAATGCTTATCTCATTCAATGGTTTCATTAAACCTTATTTATTTAATTTAATTATAGCTTATAGTATCCTAAAAAGAAAATTAAAATATCAAGGTTAGGCTACACCTTTGGTTACATAAATGTTCATGATAATAAGGAATTCAACTCAACAAAAGCTTGTCTCAATCTAATTTTGGTGCACAAAGCAATATTACATGAATTTTGCTCAATACTATCAATTATTTTGCACACAAGTCATCTGTCAGCACAGGGAGCCAATTTTTAGGTATGTAACATAATGCAACATCAAAATAGCACTTCTATCATGGAAAAACAAAAATATAAACAATGTTCCTCTAAGCCAACTCAAATTCATGACTACAAAAGGAAGATGTAAAAGCCACATTATCACTATAATCATTGCCAAAATAATTCTAGTTAATCATTTTGAACCTAAATATTTATAGTCTTATCATTTTCCAATGCACTAGAAGCAATTTTGCTTTTTGTCAGATGATAGGATACTGAAATCACAGTATCTGTATGGCCTTCCATCTTTTGAACTATGTTTCTTGTTTGAAGATCCTAAAAATACACAATGATCTTCTAACCCACTGATAACGTATTTTTCATATGTCATATAAAAATTAGAGAATATATAAAATTTAGTAGATGTATAGGGTTTAATCTTCAAGTGTAAATACCACTACTTATAGATGAGTAGATTCCCATGTAATTCCATACTCTTGTTATCCAGTCTATAATAGTCTTGAACATTACACCCAAATAAACCATCATAGGTTCAACACAAAGCAACATTACGTAAGCATGGTAGAATAGACCAATATCAAGCATCAAGTTATATTCCAAAATCAATGAACCTCTGGGGTTATATCCTTAGTAAATAGGAATTCCCAACCAAGAATCATCATAATGGTTTTCTACACCATCTTATCAGTCCATGCAGTACAGAGTTCAATAAAGGAAGTAAAAGTATAAAGTATGAGTTTCCCTTAATAAACCAACATTATTCCTCATGTGTTACCTCTGTTGCTACAATTCAAATGGCACTGAACAAAACTTATGTGATGTAGAAGCATCTAGCTAAAAGAAGCCAATTTTATGTTTTGATCATTAGTGGTACAAATGGGTCAATTTTGGATGTAATGTGAGTGAAGAGACCTTTCAAGATCCATTCCATGTGTTTGAGGTCATTTTGAGTCCTTCGGAGTCATAGGAGTAATTTTGAGGGTGTTTGGAGTTTTCCTTCTGAAACCAAGAATTTGAAATTTTAAATATTTAAAATGAGTCTACAAGGGTCAATTGTATGTAAGGAGTGAATAGACAAGTCAAGTTGGGATAAGGAGTCTAGTGAAGTCATATAAAGGGTGTTAATAAGTCATATGTGTTAAAATTCATAAGGTAGAAGTCATGTTTTGTATGGTCACCCTTACCCATACGTTGGGTTGACAAGAAAAGAAGTTATTTTGTAACTAAATTGGATAACCAACGTTGAAGTTGGTTGAAAGAAAAGGATTGGTATGTAAGTCTTAGGTAAAGGTAAGAGAATAGGATTCCATGGAGAAAGCAAGGATGATTAGAGAATGAGAGAAGACCATAAACCCTCTCAAAAAATAATGATCAAGTCCTTCATAGACTGTATTGTAATAATTGTTGCTACAAATGAATAAAGGTGGAATAATTTTGTGTACAAAGGTTTTGTAATGTAGCATTGGATTGGAGAGGCCCTAAAGACCAAGACTGTATGGTACTTTTTTTTATAGGTCTACAATTAAACATGATATGTTTCAGTCAAGTATGAAAGAGGGTTGGAACATGATTCTTACAAGCTTAAAAGGAATCTTTTAATAAAGCAACTTGAAGAGGCTTGAATCACAATAGACCATGCAACGTTTAAGAATGTTATGAGAAGTATGAAAAAACTCAAGAAAAAGGAAAATTAGCTTATAGACCCTATTTTATGCTTATAAGTCCTTAGGAATAATGATGAAAATATATTGAGGAGAAGTTACTCAACCATTTATTATCTGATTCACAACTTAATTGGTATTTTGAATCATACTTTGATTGGTTTCCAAGCTTCTATGTTTAATTCAATGTTTCAATGGTTCTTAGACATAGTATCATCCTTCTTGTACATTACTATTTCTTTTACCCTTCCATTTAATTTTTGAAGGCATTAGTCTCATCTGTGAAACTTCACATATGTCATCTCTCTCATTACCTTCTTATGTTTTATAGTCCTCCTTTGATGCTTCCACTAGCCTCTTGTTAGACAATCCACACTAGGGTCTTACATTTAAAAGTTTAGAATAAGCCTTGATAAATCAATACCCATTCAATTATTTCCTCATATTTCCTTTACATACCTAAAACAAGCTCTAACTAATCCCTGGATCATAGTTTGTTACATAGTTCTACACCTCTAGTCCACTATAGGCTCCCAAGGCTACTAGCCTTTATTTATACAGTTCTTTGTTTAATTATTATTTTTCCTTTCCTAACTATATAACAACACTTTATATCTCTTTTTATCTCCTTCCCACTCTTCAAGAAGTTTCAATACCTGGTTCATTTATCTTCACCATCTACTAGCTTCTTTCATTCTCTAATTAACCTTTTAATAGGCTTAATTAAACTCTGCATCAACATAGTTAATCATATCTATATTTGAGAGATCCATATAGACCTAAAACCACCATAATATTTTAGGTTACCTCAAATTACACAATTCTAACAATTTTGAGATATTTTTTATAGTTACATCAAAAGATATGGAGATTTCATTTTTGAACCCCTAACTCACTGTCTACACAGGCTGAGAGCCTACAAAATTCATTATTTTGAGTTTCATATAAGTTCAAAAGATAAAATGACCTTTCAAAGGTTTTATTCAATGCCATGCATCTTTTTACATGGTTTAAAACCCCTTTTCTTCAATTCCATTACTTAAAACAACTAAATCCCAAGTTTTCTACATGTTTTATCCTGACTATGTAAGGTCTATGAGTGAAATCCTTATCTTTATTTTATTTGAAGTGAATTACATCTATCTCAAGACCTTCACAAGGTCTATCCAAATCCAAGGTGCCTTTCCAAATGGTTTAATCATCTACCATAATTTTTTTGAGGCTAGAATGTTCAACATACATAAAATTATGTTCCTTTATATGATTGTGTCAAGATTATGAAGCTTTGTTCACTTTTAAAACGGTTTCAAGGACACTATATGGATTAAGGATCACCTTGTCTAATATCCCAATATTAAAAATAATCTTTCTAAGTCTAAATGAATTCCATTTCTCAATAACAAGGATTACTCCTTAATGGGTTGACTATGCCAAACCACATAATTCTTATGCAACAGGGGTATGTGAAAATAATCTAAAGGTGTTCAAATGTACTAATCCATTCACAAGATATTCATGAAATATTTTATTATTCAAATACATTAACCCACATCCCTTCATATATATTGATTCAAGACTAAACTATATTCTGTAACACCCTACAACTAGGGTTGGACTATGTATACAAGGGTCTGCCTACAATACTAGAGTTTACTCCCTTTCAATAGGTATAATCACCTTCATTTAGGCATTGAATGTTTAAAAATAACTTACATCAACCAACAAGAAACAATTTGTCATTATAAGGGTCCTTAAGTCATTGTCATTATATGTTTTGATAAAGGATTTCTAAAGACCCCAAACACAGACCCTTCATTGTTTGAATGATGTGAAAAGAAGGATTGAGTGTGCACTATGAGTGGAAAAGGTAGTATGAGGGCTTGACTAAGGTTTTCAAAGGATTGGTAAGTGTTTTATGCAATTATACATAGATGTTTAAGAGGTTTCCACTTGTTTGGGTACTTATTTCATTAGAAAAAGTATACAAATCCTATAATAAGTGGTGAATATGTACTCAATCAACCTACAACCTTACATGAAACAACCCAAAGAAATGTCCTAGGGAATATCCAACATTTTTAATAGGTGTATAATAGTTGAATAGACCCTGAAGAATCATTTAGATTTTTTTAAAGTCATAGAAGATGACAAAGAAGAGTGGCTTAAGGAGAGAGATCACATAGAGATAGAATGTTCAATTTAGAGACTTAAAGAAGATTAGAGCTAGGTGGTTATTGTAGAAGTGTCTATGAGTTTGTTTTATTAATGTTTCTATAACAATATTTGTTAAGATCTTGCATGACTATGTTTTCATTCCTCTCCATGCTTAAAAACTTGACTGTGTTCATGAGGCTATAGGTGAGTGTTTGCATTGTCCTTGACTAAGTGCTTGGGTGTTTGGAGTTCATCACCTTTGATACCTAGTCCTCTAACTTCAAAAACTTTTATTTTTCATGGAACCTCCATGAATCACTGTCTCTTATTTTGACCACTATCTTTGCATACTATTTTCTATTTGAAGACATGCTTGCCTTCTTAAGTGGTTGTAGGTGTAATTTTTGTTTGACCTTGACCAAATTCTAGTTTGAGATGAATCCTTCATCTTTAATAACATCATTTCACCATAATTTGTCCCATGGAACCTCCATTTTATTAAGTGACTATCCAATTAGGCCACTACTTGATCATTATTCATTCTTGGAAACAGGCTTGCCTTTTATGGATATAGGTGTAGATCTTTAAGAGTGACTTGACTGTAGCCTAGTGCTTGGATTTGAGACCATGTAAATGAACTTGTAAAACATTTCTCCTTTGATAAATTCTCTTGAACATGAAACCTCCCTAGGAGACCACTGTATCCTCATTTCTCTTATGCTTAAAAGCCATGCCTATTTTTTCTTAACTATAGGTTATGTCCTTGACTAAATTATAGGTCTCTATATGGATTGTATTATGGATTTAGGACTATTTAAGGTATTTAAAAGGTCATAATACATGAAAATGAGTCCTCAAAAAATCATGATATGACCCTTATTAGTTATAACAACTTACTTGAATGTCAACTCAAAGGGGGTCTCTTCATACAATGTCCACCTTTGTTGTAGGTCATTGAGTTGGCTATAGGTCATCGTTCAGAAGGTGTATGACTCTAAGTTTCTTGTTAATCCCATCATATTCTCATGAAACCATTTGAGATGATGAACATTATCTTATATATTCTCATGAATATGAGCCTAAACATGAGACCTTATTTAAAGGGCATTATAATGTCAATTTGCATGAACTAAAGCCTGCATCCTTAAGTAGCTATAGGTGAGTGTTTACAAGGTGATTGACCCTTTCTAGATTAGGATTGAGTCATTCCTTTGTTGAATAAATATTCATTCCATTCGAAACCTTTATCAAAGAATAACAAGACTTATCATTTATCACGTCTCTACTCAACATTTTTCTTGCATTTGTTTGTTAAACTATGACTAAAGACACTGTCTGCTATGGGCCTTAAGCAATCACACAAAAGGCATATATCCAAAATGAATTAAAACTTCACAATATTATTTTATAACATTAAGCACCACCTTAAAAACTTACCAATACTATCATGTTGATAAAAAAACACACCTTTATTTCAATTTTCTTCTCATACTCTATTTACACTATCCATATTATTTCTCATACAATGAGTGCAGGGTCTTTCAAACAAGTTTATCTTCAAAAAAAGAACTTTATCACACTCCTACCCTATTTATGTTTACAACTATTATGCAGACCATCTACAGGTTATTTGATTGGTTATTGTGAACAATGTAATTCATATTTTCAACTTGAATCTTTAGACCTTTCTAACAATAAACACAAGTTATATGTGTAAATAACATTACTCACCAATGGTTCTGATCCTAGGTTCAACCCCCATTGAACATGAACATCCTTTATGGGCTCTTGAATAGTAACCTCTAAATTCAATATAGATTGATAATATAATAATATATATACCATTTAAGGATGCCCTTGCATCAATTAGTCTACTATCTAATTTGAAAGAACCATGTTTTATTCTGCATAGTTAAATCTGACCCTAGAAGGCTTCTTGAGACAAGTTTATTTGTTGTATGAAGGTTGGAAGTCATCAATCATTATTGGAAAGTCCATATTAATTAAGGGAATCCTTTAGAAAGTTTAGATATCCATTAGGAGAACAATAATCTCATAAAATCTTACTTATACAGTTCAAAGAATACTTAGATTGATTGAGAGTTGAGTCAAAACATATAGTTCAAGCAAAGATATCAAGAAGGGAATTAATTCCTCTGCATTTGAAAACACCAATGAATTTCTAGTTATGATCTTAAAGCTCAGTCTTGATTTAGATTTAACTATTATTACCTTTTTATGACCTTTCAAAATTGTAAAATACTCTTCCTTTGTTCATCATCATTGATTATTTGACTTTTATGCATAATCTAATTCAAAAACTTAAGAAAACCTCTTTATTTGATTTTGCATAACCTAGGATTACATTTTCATATATTTGCAACATCAAGAATTATTAAAAACTCATGAATATAGATCAAACAACATTGACTATATATACTTACACGCTAAAGAATATTTGAGATTACATCAAATTCATAATCAAAGCTACTTTATTCATGAATTCTCTGATATCATCTATCTTTATAGAATAAGAACATCTATCTATATTTATAGAACAAGAACATAAATGACAACTATCTATCTATCTATCTATATTTATAGAAAAATAATGATTCTATCTATTCTATACTTAAATCATCATATACAATATGATTAAGAGTTGATCATAACTCTGTGAGTTATTTGGTTCTTTGTACAAGCCTGATTGAGATTGAATTATTCTACAATTCTTCGATTTCATCGAGAGTTAGCTTCTCTTACTCTAACATCACTATTATTAATATTTGTAAGTTTATTTTTTTATGTGAGTCTATAAAGTATACATCTATAGAACCACTAGCTGATTTGAATCAATGGATTAGATGGTATAGATCCTCTACCATGTTGCATAGACCTATGATAAGCAGTACATGCTAGTTTATGAGACTTTTCCATGCCTTGAGTATTCCAAATTCTCAATTTGCCATACTCTTTAGTGAGCCATGGACAATGTGCATATAAAATGTTCTAAAATCATATAAATAGAAAAAATAAGATATAACATAATACATTATAAAATAATTGCGTAGAAATAATAAATAACTAAATAAAAAATCAAATTATTCAATTCTTACCATGTAATGAGTGACCTCATTCTCTCCCCAAGCTAGAATAAAATCCTTTATGAATTTTGTTACAAATTTAGTAAATTTCTTATAATCTCCTTCATAGAATATTTCATTGTTCATCAAGGGGAACAAAGATGAGAGTGAAATCCATGCCTATTTTTTCCTCAATCCAGAATATCCTTTGGCATTTCAATCATCCTCTACATCAATGAGATCCTCATATATTTCCCATTAACCCCTACTACTTCTTTGAGTGACATTTTTTAATAAAACACCTAGATTTATCTCCTCCCATGGATGGATTTAGTTGAACATTACCATGAGTCACTAATCACTTTTCATCTTTTTCAATAATAACATTTCCTCCATGCAATCTTGTATTTGATAATACCTTCTCAATTTTCTTAACGTATTTTTGTGCCTCCTCTTCTAGTTTCTTATTCCAAGCAAATAAAATTTATAAATAAACCAATTTATCAATTATCCTAACAAAAACATGAAGAGTGCATATGTGAACTCTTGTCAATGTAATTTATAGTAGTGGCTTTGTATTTGGATCAACTTCATCTTTGTCAGGAGGTTCTCCTTGTTCATAACCAAATATTCCCTTTGAACTTATTCTATTCAATCCTTTTGACTTTTCTAGAGAATTCATGCAATAAATGCAACTATGCTTTGCATTTACTCCATGGCTTATGTTATACATATATTATAATGTTTTTAAGTTAGCATCCATGTGCCATTCAACTTGATATGATCCATAACTATCAACATAAAGTTTTTCCCCCATTGCATCAGAGGAAAGCATGGCTAGAAGCTTTGTTTTCTAAAAAATCCATTTCAAGTCTTCATAACAATTTTTTATAACTTTGAATAATCCAAGCCACCATACGTGATTTTAAGATTGTATAGAAAAATACCTTTTATCAATAGAAAGAATATTTGTATTTAGATCTCTATTCATCAAGGTAACTGATACTTTTTCATACTTGGCACCATTGATCAACTCCATCTCATCTAATTTTAGGATACCAATAAGTTTCTCATTTGCCACTTCCACTAAAATGTTATAATATCATACCATGGCCATTATAATTCTATCAAGTTCAAACTAGACATTATTAGAAGGATTCAAAGTGATTGACATTTCCTTTCCAATGTAAATCCTTCCTTTCCTTATGTAATCCTCCTTGGAATCTTGGATGTGAAACATATCTCCAACAATGTTTTTAACATATTTGTTCCTATTTGCACATTCCACTCTAACATGAGATGGATGAGGCACTAATACCTTAGTGATCACAACATTTAATATTCCAGCCCACAATGCCTTAAATAGTTCTTCATAGCCTCTTCTACTAATCCCTACATTGTCACAAGCACCTTGGACATCACTAGCATTGATTGAATATGACAATTGGTTTATTATTTTATCAAATAAATTTTTTCTTATAGAGGTGCAAATTGGATGGTGAAACATGGATAATATTTTATCTTTCGTAAATAGGCTCTTCATAACTAATGCTGAGATATGGCTTGTGTCTTCAATTGCATTTGATATAGCAAGATCAATAAAAAAATTTGTGACTTGAATTCTGTTTTGAAATCATGCCCTAAAGGCACCATAGACACAATACTATTTAACTTTAAGACCCTTCTCCTTCCTCCTAGAGGAGTGTTCTTCATTCTTTTTACTGTGTTAGTGAGTTCCTCAACTTTAGAATTTAGTGACTTACTTTCATTCTTCAAAGATGTGACTTTTTGAATCAATATATTTTTTACTTGAGAATGTTCAATAGCCTTAGCTTCTAGCATATTATTCACTTCTAATAAACTAGAGGTTGTCATCTCCATTTCAAGCGTATTATTTCTCATTACATTGATATATTTATCAAGAGTTTCTCTACTTCATTGGAGCCTCCTACAATATCCTAATAGCCCATTATCACCATTACATATAAATTTGATCATCCTAATGATGCTTTACAATGAAGGAAGAACATTGGTTGAAGGATCAAGAGGATACAAATTTCCCTTATCCCATATATCTATATGCTTTAGGCCCAATATTCTCAAATACTTTTTATCTACATTGATTTTTCTTTTTCTGTATTTCACTTTTGAAATGGTGTCATTTTTTCATCTATCTCCACACACAAATGATATGGTTTTTCCCTCATGTTTTCCCTATTTACATTTGGGTCTATTTGGAAATAAAAATGAAACAACATCTGAGGAGAAAACCTTTTTATACTCACAATATTTTATACATTCCTAGAATTATATATGTAGTGTGAAAAGGAAAATTAAAATGCATATTTAAACTAACAAATATATGCAATAAATTTTATAATTTTATAATTGAAGGAAGAATAAATCATACCAAAAATTGATAGCAAATGAGTTTTCCTTCTTCCAAATTTGACCTACTTGTCTCTTGTCACTCGTAAATTTGGGGAACTAAAAAAAAACATCCATGATATGGATCAACTCAATTGTACTTAATTTTTAAAAAAATCACTCCAATATTTTGAATCATCCCTCTAAATTCTCCCTGCACCCTCCAATTTGACATCTCACATTTTTTCAATTTTGAATTCAATAATTGATTTTAGTTCCTACTATGTGTATGTAAAATAAATTAAAATTAATAAAATTTATCTAATTCAAAACAATCCCTTCCCACCATAAATTTTAGGAGGTTTACATTTGAAAAAATTGATATAGTTGTACATGATAATGATTTGATTACCATCTATTATTATAACTTATTCACATTTCATACATTCTAAGTGGGTCTACTTAGTGAAGACCTATGTAGTTGATAAAGAATCCTTAAGTGTACATAAACCCAATAAATGTAATATATATAATTAATGGAAAGATAATCTTTATGTGGGATTCCATAAGGGAAGTCTCGATACACCAAATTGGTGTCTTGCTTGCTAGAGACTTGAAAATAATCTTTACCATGCATTTTATAAAGTCAGTCATCATAGCTCCCAACATTTATAACATGGTTGTTTCATGAAAGCAGACATTAACATTTTAATGGCATTTGATTATTATATAATTCCATAACCTATCCACATTTTGAATAACTTAGTACACCTCAAGTGGGCATAATGGTGACTCATTGTGTATTCCACTTATTATGGTGAAGATTTAGTTTTTTAGTGTTTAAAAATTTGAAGGCCATCCTCTTGCAAAGAATAAAAGTTGTTTCCATCATAAGTCATTTATATTTTGGAATGCGTGTTCACTACTTGTCAAATGTCTATGCCAAAGACCCGACGTAGTGTTATTCAATATAGCACATGATAGTTTCTTCCATTTTTAGAAGTAGACCTGGAAAGCTTAGGTAAGACATGCTAATTGCAACATGAATGATAAATACTCACTAATATATTCACAATTCATAAAATTACTTTTGACACCTTAAGTGTTGTCTATAAAACTAGTGTATGAATGTAACATGCATTTGTATTTATCGTTTCGCTCTCTTTCAAAATAGAAATTACTTTTTTTTTAATTCATCAAATCACTAGATTTTCTAGTCTCTTTTTATTGTAAATGGTAAATATCTATCCAACATTGTTAGCCATCATTAGGCCAGTTTTTTTGGATCCATGAGAACACACAAGTTATAAAATCCATCTATGGCTTCCCAATAATGTAAAACATGAATCATAAAAAATGATAAGTAGATGAAATGATGTTAGATTATGTAAATATATGTGGAAGTATACAAAATCAAGGGATCCTAGATTTAAAAATTGAGTTCCTCTATTATACACTTGATCTAAAAGATCTCATACTGGAAGACTGAGGTACATCCATGTTTGTAAAGAAAATATGTAAGGTTTGTTTTCAATCTCACATTAATATGGTCTTGTTAATCTTCAAGATGTTTACTAATTTGAAACTGATTAAAGATTAATGGTGTAATATTTTATTTCATGGATTGTTCATCATTTTCCTATGAGATTTGTGGTTGAGATACAACTTTACTTCATGGACTATCAACAATGCATAAAAAACTACAAACAAATGTTGGGAGTATAAAAAAGCAAGGAAAAATACAAAAACACCCAAATAGAAAACACCCAATAATTGAAATTGTAAGAAACATTTCCATATGTTGTGCTTTGAATTGATATTCACCCATTCCCTTTTTGGCAAAAAATGGTTCTCATCATGGTTAAGCCCTCTATAGGCCATGTGGCTAAAGTCTAATATACAATTTGATATAAGTACACATTTCTCAATTTTTAGACTTGACTATGCAATGGCTTTTGGCCCAAAGTTGCATTATTTTGATAACATCACCCCAAAAAATGATACAATCCTAGTCTTATTGCTCTAATTCTGGCATAGATAAAATTGCTTTGTTCTCTAGTGTTATAGATATAGCTAGTGTCCTTTTTCATAATGGAACTATATTTTCCAATCAAAAGTAAACATAAAATATGAAATGGGTAAGAAAAAATTGCAACGTCTTCTAGAAAAATTAAATGATCATTTCCATAACCTATCGTATTTTTAGAAAAATTGTCAAAGATAACAAAAAGAACATTAGCACCCCAAATCACTCTAGCTTCTTGATGGTAAACTTATATATATATATATATATATATATATATATATATATATATATATATATATATATATATATATATATATATATATATATATATATATATATATATATATATAACATGATGCCATCACCAATTTCTTTATTATAGGTAAACTTTGATAAAATAAAAATAAAGGACATGAAACTATCACCTATTTATTTATTATAATACACTACATATATCATACGCACAAGTATATCAACATGAATTTTACTATATCAATAATAACAAATACAAAAGGGTGCCTAAATTTAGTTAACCCTTAAAATTGTGTATCTCATCTAGCTGCCATATTTTTTATATGACTCAATCTTATAAACGGTCAACTCAAAGGCAGGTCAAAATCATCACTATGTATGGAGCTCAATCTAGGTGTTACATCCACATCTGTTATCTAGCAACTTCCCCCTCTATACAATTCAAACAACTACATCTTTCATCTGTAATCCATAATCTTACTTTGGTCAAAAGTGATTTCTCACCTACAAGGAAGGTAAAAGAAATTTAATATCATAAAAACTTCCATAAAAACTAAATAAGGATGATATAGTGCACAATGAAAAAACTTAATTTTACTTACTTTTTGCATTATCCTCTCTCTTATAGCTTACATGGATGTGTGTCAAGAGAGTATGGCCATTAGCTACTCTACCCTAAGGTTGGATGTCATGATAATGATAGTGTTGGAGAAGTTAATCATCTAGCCATGTCCATCCATTATTCTACCATCATCTAGTATCTAAAACATGGTGTTGAAGATAGAAATATGTGACTTCTCAACTTCATCAAATACACCAACTCTATATGGTCATCTTCTAATTGATTCAGTGAGCTATCCACCTTCATATATCACATATCTGTCATAGATTACAATTGATTATAGTAACAATATTGACAACTTTTCTTCAATAAATAAAATAATAAATAAATAACATGTTTGAAATATTGACAACTTTTTTTTAGTCAATAAAATTATAAAGAAAGAACATGTTTGTAATAGAGCATTTTAAAATAGACCAATGAGTTATACACACTCAGGAAGAGCACCAATGAGCCTAGAAATAAAACTTTTATCCATATATTTAGACATATAAATTCATACCAACATATTTTAATCATCAAAGAAATTTTATTCAAGAGCTTTTGTTATTTATTTTTTACCAACACCAATAAGGCCAAAGAACAAGAAAGAGCTAGTAAGTTATTGTCTCCTTTTAAGCCCAATAATGAGTTATGTGATGGATTGGAAGCTTGTAAACGTGATGGTGTATGTCTATGCATTTGATAATAATGCATAAAATAAAGATAGTCAACTAAATTGGAATGTGTGTTATTGATAAAAAGAATATTAGATAGTTATTGGTGATGTAATCAACTAATAAACTCTATGTTTTGGTATTTTGAGTTTTAAAGGACCCTAAATGGGCATGGTTTGAATAGTAAGAATTTTTGTGAAGGTGTTTGAATCATAATTTTAAGTTGATAAGATTTAATGTTTAAGAATTTGACATGCTTCAAATCAATGTCTTTCATATTTGAAAATATTTTCATTGAAGAACATTACAAACCTTGTATTCTCTATCAAAGATGAGAAAAGGAACCTGAGTGAACATCTAATGGAAGAAAGAACCCTATGGAAATTAGTTTAAAGGATATTAATTGTTGGTAAGCTTTGTTTATATATTTTTAATAACATATATGGGATCATAATTCATTTTCATTGTGTAATTCGTGAATGGATTGAATTTCATGCTATAGGTTACTATGTTTGCATACATAGTCATCGTTTAAACTTGTTCAAGTGATAAATAGAGAAGTCCAATAAGTGAACCAATGCTTGTATAAGGTTAATGGGGGTTAGTAATATGCTAAACATTCATTTTAATTATTTAAACATCCCTTTAATGTAATATAAATGAATTAAATCCTTCTTGGGTGCCTACAAATAGGGCTAACCCTATTTTAGGGTTTCAACACAAAAGTGAGCCTACCTACAATTGTCAGCATAAAAAAAATTTAAAAACTAGTGGATATATGGGATTCAAGGTATATAAATATATTTTTTAAGAATAAAGTTGGTATGTACCTTTTAGTATGGAATAATAAAGATTGTGTGGTTAAAAAGGGTGACAGAGACGTAAAGGGGCCTAATTATGCCTAGGGATGTGTATAAAAAGGCATTTAGAGAATGAATGGGGACATGAAACTTCATGAACAAAAGGTACTAAATATAGGGTAGTTTAAAAGACATTTTTTTTCCAATAATCATTTGTACTTATCTGTACAGGGACAAAAAGAAGGAAAAAAGGCTACTCAAAGAAGCCTATCTGAGCAAGAAACTAGTGAAAGTCAAAAAGAGTTGTTAGAGAAGTTGTGGGTTGAATAAATGGAAATTTATAAGTTGTTTTAGGGTGATATGGGTGTCAATAAACATTATAATCTTGAGGATACTAGAAACAAGAATGAAAATAAGTGACCACATAATCTTAGTCCAAGAATAAACATAGCAAATCAAGGTAAGTTTGTAAGTTGATAGAGAATTACAAATTTGAGTTGATACAAATAGAAAAAGACATGAAAGGAGGTCTAAGTGAATAATTAGAGTAGTGAAAAATCAATAGAGTGAATTAACACCTTGTCAAGAAGAGTGATAACCCTGTGAAGAAAGAACAAAGCTGATGCAGGAGCATCACTACCTCCTTTATAAATACTAGTCTAGTTCATGTTTTGAGTCAATAGGTTTTTAGGAGTCTTTAAGAATCAATTTATTATGCTAGGTCTTGATGAATTTTGAATTTGAAGTACATTGGCATTTTCTTACCAATTTACTTTATTTAAAATTTGGATGTTTTGTCAAGGTTTTGGAGGTGTCTTAAATATGTAACCTTGTGAAGTAGATCTTAGGAGTTCATAAAACATTGTTACGTAATTAAATCATTTAATTAGTCACTTTTGAAAATAGGTGGTGGTTAGTTTGTACTCTCAACATACAAGTGGGAGTTAGGAAGGAAGTTGAGTTAGTTAGAGTAGTTTCATGAGTTATAAAGACTTGTAAATGAATGTTATGGTCAGAGAATGAGAGTGTTTGGGTGTTAATATAAAAATATGTATTGTTATTAAACCCCAATAAAAAATTATTTTTGATTTTGGTAATTGAAGTACAGACCTTGTATCTTCTTATAATTTTATGTTTTAGAAACTGAGCAACAATGCCAAGATGATATAATTGTTAATGAGAGAAATGGTACTTTAGAAGGTTGTTATGATTATAAATGTAAAGTGTATAATAATAAAAATGTTAATGGAAAATTAATTCTCCTTAGTTTGATAATCAAATGACTGTGTGTGTTTTTTTTGTTCTCTATATGAAAGAGAAGTCTGAATGTGCCTCACTTTAGAAGCAATTTTTGTGAAATATGTTTGGAGGTCAATTTTAGGTTGATAATATTTAGTATCAATACACTCAATGTTATTAATATCATTAAATTTGGCATCTAAAAAGGATTAATGGTGAGAAATAACACAACCCTGTGTTCATTGGCAAGACTGTGAACAAGAAACTTGAGTAAATGCTAGGAGAGCAAGAAAAGACCTTATGAGAGATTTCTTGGAATGATTTGATGGATGGTGAGAATTTATTCATATGTTATTGAGGTTATAATGTGAGTTCAACTCATTTTGAGTTGTAAAAAGGTTAACCAGATAGGCAAACCCTGTGTAGACTGAGTCTTTTATACATAGTTAAGACCAAACGTGTGTTCAAAGGTGATGCAGGAGAATCAAGCTAGGAAACCTCATTTATTTTTTGGTAATTAGTGGAAAAAGGTTGGTCAATGTTAAGTGATAATTTTTGGAATTTTCCCTCCAAAAATAATAATTTGAAAATTTAAATATTCAAAGTGAGTCTAGAAAGGTCAAGTGCATGTGAGGACTGAATAGATTGGTAAAGTGGGATTAGGAGGTCTTGTAAAGGGTAAATATAAGCTATATATGTAAAATCCCTAAAGTGGAAGCCATGGTTTGTATAGTCACCTTCACCCATACATTAGATTGATATGTAAGGAGTTAGTTATGAATAAGAAGTTGGTGTAACCAACCAAGAGTCTACGTTGAAATGAGAAAGAATTATCATTATATTAAAGTGAAATGGCATAGAAAGATACATGGAACTCTCTAAGAAGTTGGAGAAAGACCCAAGAATACAAATATTCTATGAAACACTTCAAAAAAGTTCATATAGTCCCAAGAAGGACTAAGTTGTAATGTTTTTGGTGATCCAAGGAATAAAGAAGGAATGGGATTTTATGTATTGGTATTCTTAAATTGTATTGAGTTATTGTAAGTTATATACTTTCTCATTATAGTCCCTTGAGGCCATAAACATGTTTTTATATGTATTATGTTCTAGGTTTGAACAAGAATCATAAGTTATAGCTTGGTGAAGTAAATATGGTGATGGCTTTGATATTCACATTACTGAGATGGTATAAATGTTCTAAGGGTTTTGAGGAACTAGATGAGGAACTAGATAAGTGTAAAGACTCAACATATGAATCATTGGGTTATTAGAACCCTGTACCCTATTTCCAAGTCTTGAAAGAAAGTAAAATGCTTGCTTATTTAGACACAAACCATTATCATGTGAAGAGAAGGATTGGAAAGTGTGAACATAGGTTCTGAGGTATTAATGTGTATCCTAGGAGTAATGAAATCAAGTGTGTAGATTATAGAAGGAGAAAATTTTCTACTAAGACAAGGAGTGCCCTATCTGGGTGTATTATCACTATATGTTGTAAGATTTACACCTTTTTATTAATCTTGTTATACTTAATATTGATATATTTGGTCTTGGGGAGTAGTCCCAATAGGGAAAGAGATCTTTAGGATCTTAAAGAAGTGTTAGAAACTCAGAGTTGATAAAACTCCCTATGTTATTATTCAAACCTATGAAATACCCTGTTTACATACACAAATATTGTGTAAAGAAAGTGGAGAGTCATCTTTTAACCTTAAAAGGTGTATTATTGGATGTATGAGGGGAAGTATAGTCCATTATCAAGGAAGCTTCAACATTATTATAACCATTATGAGGCCTTTAGAAACTTGAATACAGGACCCTGCCTTGAGTACAAATGATTACCATGTTAACAAAATCAACACACAAATGGAGTTGTGAATGAGAATAATCAATGAGTGGTAGTATTGGATTGGATAAGGCATAATCTTTTGAAAGGTGTATAAATAATATAAGAATATTTTTGAAGCAATTTGGAGACTGACTAGTTAAACATAGTCCTTGGCAATAGTATACAGTCTTGTATTAAGACTTAGAGTGTGAAGGTTCAAAGGGAAGAAGAACCAAATATATGCAAGAAGAGTGTATTTAGATATTGACAAAGGAAGATATGTAATACACAGGCTTATTAGAGGTCCATAAACCTTGTGAAAAGCTATCAACATAAACCTATGAGATCAAGAAACTATTATATCCTACACAGTTCCCTTTTGTGCCTAGAAATATTATGTTTGAGTTATTAGAAGCATGTACTAATGTGAGTGTGGATTCTAATAAATTGTACATGGTGTAAGACATAAAGATATAGCTAATAAAATTGATTTGGGTCTTGGAATCATTTCTAAGATAGGTCAATTTGAGAGAGTTTTGGAGCTAAAATGAAAATACTTTTCTTGGAGGAATGAATCAAATGGATAAGTTGTAGGATCATGTTAAATCTTGTTAATGTACAAGACTGTGTCACAATCTCACACACAGATTTGATGATATAGATTGAGAGAGAGAGAGAGAGTCTAAGACTTGAAATAAACAAAATACAAGCTATCAAATTCTTAAAAATGGGATAAATAAACCCTATACTATGGTCTTTTACCTCTCCAAATGCTATCAGATTCCATACACAAAAATAATTATGTTATCCTTCTGTAGAGTTTGAGATCACAAAAAAATTTATATTTTGTTGAGATAGTATTGTAAAACCAAGTGTTTAACATAAAAATTCATTCAAGTAATATTCAAAATATGTCAGGTAACACATACACTTGATCTAACATATATAAACATAACTCTTTATTCAATTTTTCTTTTGCTTACATAAACATAAAACTGATAGACCCTTATTTGAAGATCTCCTTCCTTCATTTTTGAGACATATTCTATCAAGTCCTGTTCAATCCTATTTTATCATCTTATTCCCATGAAATTGGATCCCTTGAAATCACCCAAGCATTTACAATAACTTGAGTCTTGTTAGGTAATTGATACCCCTATATTATGAAACATTCCATAGACTGATGGGGAAGCCATAAAGGTGTTGGTGGGTGAAGTCATACTATTTATTTAACCACTGATTGGAGATAATAAATATGATACATATCATATTATTATATCATATGATTCAATTATAGTACATAATCAAGTTCTTCTTGACCTCTCTTCATTGTTGAGGATTGCTGAGGAAATTCTATGTAATTCTAGCATTTCCCCTTCCAACGCACCCTTGATGTATCTACAGTTGTAGCCAATATGCCCTAAAAAGAAAATTTATAGGCATTTATATAATTTTCCATTCCAATGCACCCTTGATGTACATGTATTTGTAGTGAATTTGCCCTGAAAACAATGTTCACAGGCAAAAAAATTACAAGCAAGAGAATGACTTTCTTAAAATAAAGCATAAGTGTATGGATTCGATGGAATGTGTAGTATGTAAAATTAAATAGCTTATATAATAATTTAATATGAAAAAAAAATCCTTCTAACTTTCCATTAAAAAATAAAATATGGAATAAAATAAGTAAGGTTATCTTAACCATGTGAGTTAGTTTAAGTTTTATATAATTAGTAGAATTCATTATATTATTATTTTACCCATATAATTTATGTCATCTTTCAGTGTTTTAAATTATTTTCATATGTCATATTTTATATTTTAAGGCTTTATTTAGAAGGACTATTTTTAATTCATATTTTCCCTAATGAACCAATCACATCTTAACAAGTAAGAGTCAAGTATTGATACTCTAACGCATAACGATTGGTACTCTAAAGGTTAAGTTTTGATCATAGGTTTAACAAATACATTTTATGACCTCTCATGATAAAATTGGTTATATTTTAAAATGTATAATGTGTTAGAACTTGAAAACATAGTTATAAGTAGGTAAGATGACATATTGAAATGAGTAAATTTTTTGAAGTCTAATGCAATCTTATGGCACCTTAATTCACTATCCAAACCTAGGATGCATGGCTAATGGTACCTTTCCCCTATAAGAAACACAAAATTTTCTTGTTTTGTGTTATTTCAAAACAACGCATATGCATTATATAACACATATGTTTCATATAATGTGTACACGTTATTTGAATTTGAATTAGAAACTAAACCTTTAGGGGTAAAAAATGGCTTGGATTTCTAACCCAGAGGCTTATGACTGTGCGTCTATAATCGAGATCGAGAGTTTTGAGAAAAACCAACAACTTAAATCACTAAATACGCTATAGATTTCAACATAAAAACACAAAAAAATATTACCATCACAATGAACATGTTGTCTTCTTTTCAAATATATGATTTTTATAATTTTTAGGCAATTTTAAGGGATCAAATTATATTTATTTCTAATTACACATTTTTTAGGACACTACACGCTGCACATATACATGTCTATTCATGTTTATGTAATTTTTTTCATTGATCCAAATGCAAAAAAATATATATGGTAACAAATTAGGCCTAATTCTATACATATTTTTAAAAAAACAATTTTTATTCTTTTGAGGTAGTTGGGTGAGGGAGGGGGTTGCACGGTCAGCTATCCATTTTTTTATCAATTTTTAAGATCTAATTAATTAAAAAATTTCATTGGAAAAAAATCATAACACACTAGAAGATCTTATCTAAATATTCACCAAAGGGTTTCAAACAATATGTAATGATGCTTTAAAAATGGTGGGCCACACGACCATCTATCTACTATGTTTTCTTGGAAAAAAAAGAGGTCATCTTCAAATTTTAGATGTTTGACCTATTTATACTTAACCATTTTTTAAAAAAAAAGCTTTTTGGAAACTAGACTTGAAATGCTAAAATTCATATTTTATACTATGTTCAAATTTTGAGTGTAGCCATCTCAAATTATTTACAGATATTCATATTTCTAAAAAATTTAAAAAATCATGTCCACGAGTAGGCCCTTTTCCCTCCCCCAACAATTTTTATTGTTGTAAACAAGTTTTCTAAGATGGTTCATTTCATTACATGTAAGAAAACTAATGATGTCACTAGAGTTGTAGATCTATTTTTTAAAGATATTGTGAGATTATACAGTGTTTCAAAAATGATTAAATCAAATAGGGACATAAAAATTTTACGTTATTTTTGAAGGAATTTATAGAAGAAGATGGAGGCTAAGCTAAAATTTAGTAGTGCACACTACCTCCAAACAGATGGACAAATATAAGTTATAAATATGATCTTGAAATATTTGTTGAGATGCATAGTTGGAGAGAAGCCCAAGCAATGAGACTTGGCTTTACCAAACGCTGAGTTGTATATAATAGTTTAGTGAAAAGATCAATAGGAAAATCAATATTTTAAATTGTTTATGAGAGAAATCCTATAAGTTTTTTAGATTTGGTATAGTTACCAATTGCAAAATGAGTTAGTGATAATGCAAAAGTATTTGTATAACATATACAATAGTTGTAAAAAGAAGTAAGGAGAAAGTTACAAGACAGTAATGAAAAGTATAAAACAACAAAATATGTCAGAAGAAAGTCAAAAATATTTGAAGAAAGATATTTAATGATAGTTTACTTGAGGGGAGAGAGATTTATGAAAGACACATCCAACAAAATGAAGTACAAGAAAATTAGACCATATAGAATTATGAAGAAAATCAATGATAATGCTTATGAGATAAGTTTATCACATAATTTTGCTATCTCTCCAATATTTAATGTTTTCAATTTATATGATTTCCTTGGAAAAGATGGTGAAGGTGAAGAAGATGAAGAATTAGACTAAAAAGGAAAAAAAAAATAGTGTAGGTTATGAATAAAAAGACAATAAATACAAGGCAAGAAAGTTATGACAGGTATTTAGTAGAGTGGGAAGAATTACATCAGAAAGACAACACTTGGATTTTAGAATCGAAGTTGAATAAGATTGATAAGAACAAATGGCAGCAATATGATGAAACTAACTTATAGGATCTAAGTTATTTTCAACAAGAGGAGAATGATGGGGAAAATGATGACAACCTTTCTAATGCCATAAGATTTTATCTAGAATTTTATTTGAGCTCTCCTTCACATCAAAATGATTTTCTCAAATTTTTTTGTTGCAACCATAATATGCCCTATCTAGTTACGTATGTTTTGGAGGCCATACGTGACCATTTGAAAGTTCAAAAATATATTTTAATATTTTTTTCAGTATTTTTTTATTTTTAGGAAATTTTATATTTTTGGAACCAAAGTTGAACTTCATTTGAAATTCATCTAATAAGTTAATTTTAGTATTTAAAATATACTTCGATATTTTTAAAACTATGCATGCTTACATGCAAAATTTACTAAAAATAGCAGCAACTAAAAATAACATGTCAAGTTTTATTATTTTTTAGAGTTTCAAATTTTGTGTATCAATTTCAATTTTGAGTTGAGGTTTATTTATGCATGGTTTGTAATTATTTCAATTATTCAATACGATCACTATGAAATATTATTTCATAAATACTATACCTATTAATTTCATTGTCTTGATAATATTTGAGTTCATTAACTTAAGTATAAATCTATTCTATCAACAAAACTATGAAAAAATGAAAATTGTCATTTTTTTCTTAAATTAATTACTATTGAATTTAATGCATATTAGATTTTTATATTTATTTTATTTTAAGTAGCGCTCAAGCCTTTATTTATCTATTATACATTTCCACTTATAAAAAAATAACACGTATATAATTAAAAGACACATTACCAAAACTTAACACATATTATCTATATCATGGCCTTATTAAAAATTAGCATGATCACATGAAATTTGAAATTAAAATAATATTTTATTTTTTAGATTGGTGCTTAGCTTTTGATTGAAGCTATAATTGGTTCGAAGGCATAAATCGGGGCCCAATCTTCGAGAGAATTATAGAACCATTAACACTTCATCACATTGAAACTATCGAGAATACGGCCACAACCAGACTATAAATACCCTCTGAGATTCAAACTTGGGTGAAGATAGGCACAACCATACCACTTCACCAATAAATAATATTATTGATGCTTGAATATATTTATAAATTTAAATGAATTTTCATAAGCGTGTGGGAAAAGGATAAAAAGCTTAGTTTCAAAATAATGATTAACTTTGGCAATTAACTTTTATTGAAAGATATATAGCTTTTGCATTTGGAGGGATTATATGATTATAATACGAGTGTATTATTTTTATAAAACAAATATTTAGAATGTTTATTTTTTTATTATATATAAATTATTATTTTTTATTAATAAATATATTTGATAAGATAATTTTTAAGTGTTATTTTCATTAAATATTTTTAAATTTAATAAATTATTTTTTTGGAAATTTATATTGGATAAAATAAAGGTGAAAATATTTAATAAAAAATTAATTATAAATTGATTTTTTAATATTATATATATATATATATATATATATATATATATATATATATATATATATATATATATTCTTTTAATATTATTTTATAAGAATTAGATAATAATATTTTATCTGAAAATCAAGTGTAATTTACTATTTAAATTTAATTAGAAGTAGTTTACATTTTTAATGAGTTAATGTATTATATGTTTATGTAAAACTCCTTTTCCATTAATTTTTTAAAATGATAATTAATAGTATTTAAATAAATTTTTTAATAATAATTATTATGAATTTATAATATTTTAAATATAAATATTTAATTAAATATTTACAATATATATAAAATATATTTAATAATACATAATTATGACAATTAAATATATTAAGAATTAGGAGATTAAAAATGTTTTGTTTAAGTTGTCTCATAATTATGTCTTAAAAAAATTTACCAAGAAATGTGCAACTAACACTATTAAATGATCGCTTGAAAATATGAACATAATTTGGAAAAGAATAAGGACCGTCCAAAATATGAAGTATCTTGTAGGGTGGCTATTAGTTACATTATAATTTTATAGGTTTAATCAGATAGCTATAATTCTCATGTGTTTTGTCCTAAATTCATATGTTTTGAATATTAGAGTCTAATAATAATTTAATTGTGTTAAGAGAAACAAAGTTCATGAAAATATATTAAAGTTTTGATGGTTAATGTGAATTAAGTAGTATGTTAATATTATGATACTTTAATTTAAAATTAAAATTTTTATAAATAAAAATTGTAAAAATAAAATATAATTTTTCAAATTATGTATCAAATTAATTTATAATAAAATAATATTTTAAAAAATGATAAATATTATAATTAATAATTTATTTCCAAATGATATATCAAATTTTTATCTTGAATTTAAAATTAGGAAATAATTTCATTCACAATGAATTAGTAAATAATTTCATCCATATTGAATTAAGAAATAATTTCATCCATATTGAATTAAGAAATAATTTCATCCACATTGAATTTTAATGATGAAAACTTAATAAGAGGCAAGGGGAAGTCAAGTTCACAACATTTAACGAGGACTTTTGGAATAATATAAAGCTATGATAAAATAAAGGATGCACAAATAATGGGATATAGAAATTTCAAAGTTGACATATAGGTCCATAATAATTAATTTTTACTTATAATCCACATATGTATATAAAAAAATTAAATAATATAAAATAAAATTTATGTTGCCTTTTTTTAAATTTGTTTATATAGTTCCTTACTTTAAAGTGCTATTAATTTATAATGTAAGTAACATAAGCACACACTTATAAGTAAATATAGATCAAAAGGATAAAACAATATACTACATGTAATTGGATTTATAGGTACTAAGTCACTGCATCTTAGAAATTTCAAAACCATTTATCTTTTCCCCACCAACATTGGATAGTGAAAATTTTGTTTAATGTTTAATAAAATATAATTAATATCAAAATACTAATTTGATTTGTGATATGCACCATAAGTCTCATATGTATATCATACATTTAAATGAGATCACTACAAATTTAAATCATTTAAATTAACTTTCTAAAATAATTTTTAAGGGACCTTAGATTTTATTTGTTATAATTTGAACTGAAAATTTATATTTGAAAGTACATGTGGGAATCATCTATACAAGGTGATGTTAGGGTGTCTTTAGTTCTCATAATTTTACCTTAAAATGTTAGGCATATTTTAACAGTTACTTAAGGGTGAGGTTTGGGAGGCTTTAGGGGTGATGTTATCTCATCTTTACCTAATTACTTTGTAATGAATATAGGTGAAGTTTTTGTTGTTGTTGTTGTTGTTGTTGTTGTTGTTGTGTGTATCATAGGTAGCATTGGTATGATTTATCTGAGGATTGTAGTTTTAATTCATTTATGTGCTTATATCCATCTATAAGGATGACATTAGATTGACTTAAATAATGACTTTTAGTTGATTTAATTTGTGACTTTATGTCTTTATCAAAAGGGTTAAGTTTTGGTATCCCAATTGGTTCCATGGGCTACTCAATTAGGGAATATCAAGCTCATAATTAAAAAAACAAACAACTTAATCTAAACTTGGAAATGATATTTCATATTTGAGTAAAAAATTTAACCAAATGCTATCTTAGTTGAATGACACACTTGATTAGTTCATATAGGAACCACTAAACACACATGTTATAACATAATGTCATTTGGATATTGAGATGACCTATTTTAATGCCACATACACCTAATCACTTGATTGGTTGTGTGGGACAATCAAATCAGATGTCTTCAGATAGATAAACATAAACGTGATAACCTAATGTCATTTTAAACTAGATTAGCCATATCTAAGTGCCTCACCTAACCAATCGCTTGTTATTTGTATGGGAGCTTAATTACTTTATATCGAGCTCCTTAAAGACATTTTTAAAAAAATAGTGTCATTTTGTACTTTTTATGCCATATTTGGGTGCTCTCTAGAACCAATTAGTTGATTGGTTCCATGGGCACCCAATTAGGGTATATCAAGACCACTAAATACATTTGTGATAATCTAAAATCATTTTAGACATTATATTCCCTAATTGAGTTCCCTATGGAACCAATCACTCAATTGATTTCTTGTAGTTTTAATTAAGGAATATTGATCACCCTAAATGTAAATGAGAAAAAGTAATGTAAATTCAAACTTGATATGATGTATTGGAGTGTATTTTCAAACCAATCATTTAATTGGTTACATTGGGCACATAATTGGGGCATATTTAGTCCACTAGACACATATGAGACATTCTATTGTTATTTTGGTCTTGTTATTTTCTACTTGAGTGCCCAATGTAACCAATCATTTGATTAATTATGAAATTCACTCAAGTAGGACATAAGGATATATTTATATACAAACGAGATAACCTAATATCATTTCAGGATCAATTTATATTATTTGAGTTCAATGTGTAACTAAGCACTCGATTCATTTCATGGGGCACTCAGTTAGATTGTATTGAGCCCATTAAACATAAATGCAATGACCTATGTCATTTAGGACTTGATATGTCCTCGTTGAATTTATCATGCGATTGATAAACTAGTTACATGGGACACTCAAATATGGCATATTGATCCCCATAAACACAAATGTAATGACCTGTTAACATTTTATATATGATATGTCGTATTTGAGTTTCCCACATAATGAATCAAGTGTTGGTTTTATGGGGAAATCAAATAGTACAAATGGAGTCTAAAATGATAATATGTTATTTTTATTATAATTAGGAGGTTTAATATACTCTCTTTATGTTCCCATGAAACCAATCACATTTTTGGTTGCATGGGACAGTCAAATAGATCATATTGAGCCCAAAATGACATTAGATTTTTATTTTTGATGTAGGAGAATCTAGGTCCACACATAATATTGCATCAACCAAAAATATTTGTAGTTCATTGATAATAAATTATAGTGACTTATTTCACCATTTTGATTGTATGTGGTATGACTATAAACATTAGGCTTCTTATTTGAGTCACTGCAAGATCTAGTTTATTTATGTAGTCATACTTTTATCATTCTATTTTTATTGGATTTTGGTGAAGTTGTTTCTCACTGCATATCATTGCAGTAGTATCAAGGTAGCTCACATTGAGCATATGGCTTTAGTGTTTTACATAGATTCAACATACTAAATTTTGTATCTTGGTTCTTAATATATTTCTTTCCCACTTTTTTTAGTTTAGCATTATTCATTTGAAATTGCATGGATAAGTGACAACACATTTGTATCGAGGCTTGTTATGGCATTATTAATTTGTAAAGGAGTCTATAATGTGTTATAGTGCATCAATTATGTGATGCATTATTTTAGGATGCATTACCATCGGGACTTGTGTGCATTTAAATAGTTTAGTGCATCTTGATTTGTAAAGAGCATTTAATATTTGTGACCTTAGTGGGTTGTTGAAATCAATTAATGCAAATAGCTATATTATGTATCTATATAAACACATTATTTTCATTCGAAAATGAATTTGATTATAGATCAAGAAATAGTTTAAAGAATGGTTGTAACATGTACTATGATAGAGATATGTGCACATATATAAGAAGGGTTATTGTATTTGAGTCATTTGAATATCACTATGGTATTAGTTTGATGTTCTTAAGACTATATTGTTGGCAGTCAATATGATGTTTTAAAATCTCTCTTAAAGCAATAAAATTATGTTATTATTATTTTTGTATTTATACTATGTAATTGTGGGCTATGTGGTATAAAACATCTCTTAATTGAGATCTCTATGATTGAGAGATTAAGGTTGGTGTTCTTGATTCTTTATGAAGGTGGGTAGAGAAAAGAGGAATGTGTAAAATAGGTCTATGTAGGATTATGATTGGTGGAGTAATAGATATAAAGGTTGTGAAAATTCATGATGCCACTAAAAATATTAGGATGAGTGGCTGCATTAGTGGAAAATATGAATGTAAGACTGGATGCGACCACATAAATGTTGAAAATTATGTATAAAAGGCTGACTGCAGTTGATAAAGATAAAAGAAGAGGATTCATCTATAGGGATGATGTGAGTGAAGCAGAGGTTGAATCACAAGATGAGGATGAAGAAGAATATCAAACACTAGAGAGATTCCATGATGGAGAAGAGAGGATTATATCTAATATTGAAAGAGGAACATGAATGAAGGTTTAATTTTTTAATGGAATATTGAACCCATAAGAGATAATAGATTGGATCATATTAATGGAATATTATTTTGAGTTTGAAAAACTATTATGTGAGCACAAGATGAAAGTTACATAAAAAATTTGAAGGGACGTGAAACTCTGTGTTGGAAAGAGGTATATCTTGTGATAAATTATATGGGTAAGGACCAAAACCATCGGTTAGGTAAGGTGAGAAATTAAAATCCAAATTTATGCTTTGGAATTATCTGTTTGATCTGTTAAACAAGTTACATAATTCATGAAAAAATGAGTTAAGTGTGAAAACGTAAAAAAAGTAATTATACAAGATCACTATCCAAGCTGGTCATAGTGAGATGTGTATATAATGAATTAGTATATGTCTACAAGTAGTCCTACTTAGTGGATTCCAATATAAAAAAGGTAATTACATATCTATTTCTATTTGGACATGACCAATTAAAATCCACTAAACATAACTAAGGTATATCTTGTCATACAATATCAAAGGATAGGGTTCTAAAGCCTCTAGGAAAATAAAATTGTGCAGTAACCTTAGCTAAGCCTACAATGCATAAAATAAATATAATCTAGTGCTCAATAAAGATTGTGGCACAAAGGGGGATAATTAAATAAACAGAATAAAAACATGCAAATATAACTCTACTCATGTCAATGTATAGGTATACTAAAAGGATTACAACATTCATCCTACTACATTGTGTAATATTTATCTACCAAATCAAAGAGTAAAAGTTAGGAAAACTTACCTTGAATTGAAATTGTCATGTCTCAATCTCTCCCTTGGACAATGGTGATTTATAATAAGTTGTGGCTTTGTAAGGATCCCACTATATAACTTAGATGTAGGGTAAAATACTCATAATTTTCATCCAAGACTTTCCCACAAGACAAGCTTATTTCCATCCAAGGCAAAACCTTAAATACTGACTCCTTTGATGTATAAATAACATAGTCTTAATCTATGGTAATGCAAAAATGAATGTTCCTCTCTTTATAAATGAATTGAAAGGGGTATTTATAGCCAAGGATTGACTCTAAACCCTCTCAAGAATTTATTTGACAAGTTCAACTAGGTCGATGTTATTTGGTGGTAAATATAGCCATTAGGCCTTGAACTAGGCTAGCTAGGCCAGTGAAGTTCTATAGCGTGTGTTGAATTACTAACAATATCAACTAAGCCAACATAGTAGGAGAATGCAAAAAAAGGTGTTTTCTTAGTTAGGAGATATTTTTTAAGGTGAATTACTTAGAGAAGTGTATAAATGGGTTTTAATTATTTAGGGAGTTCGATGAAAGTAATTTGTAGTGTTTTTAGGTAATGTTATAGGGGCTAACCATATTATAAATGCACCAAATGTCTACCAAAACTTTTCTCACTACACCCTTTAAGGCATTAAATTAGCTAGATTGAAACTCGACATGTTCTTACATGAGAGAAAATGTTAGTAAATGATAAATTTTTAAAATATCATTTGTATACATATTCCCTAGTCGAAGCTCATAATGTGTTGTATAGTTATAACATGGGATGGTGCTTTGAGAAAGAAAATAATAATGCACAATGTTGAACTAATAAATTATAGTAAATAACAAAACATAAATGAATGTAAAGAGTTGAAAAATACATACCTTCACTTACCTTGTTGCTGTGGAATAGAAACTGCATGAGAAGAAGGTGAAAGACATGTCCAATGTAAAAAATATTAGGTGAACCTAAAAAATAAGATAAATTTTGAATTTTTTACAAAATAATGGGTTAATCATAGATAAATTCTCTACATTATCAAGATTCCATAAAATTTTATAGTTTTGAAAAAGAGCTTGTAGAAACATAGTTATGAGTAAAACATAGAATTTTTGGGTAAATAATTGGTAGCTAAAGAATTTATCTTTTTTAAATATAAATAGGAATTTTATCTATTCATTTTTAAATTTACTATTTTTAGAAACTAGAGCTCTATGTTACCTAAAGGAGTGATGATAGAGACCATGACACGAAGGTGAGGAAGATGAGGTGGAGGATGCATAACAACTACTGCTAACATGATCTAGATATGTAATGTGCTAAATTTCAAAATTTTGTCATTTATTATTGTAAAATGAGGTATATTTGAACAAATTGGTACTACGGCAGATCTACAAAGCAAAATTTTACCCAAAAAGTTTTAGAGTAAAGTAGGAATTTGGACAGGGAATTGGTAAGGTGAATAGGGTCATTAATACCTAAGGTATTAATGATAAATATGTGAAAATTTACCAAAATAAATAAATGGGATTGGATAGGGTAACATAATTTTAAATTAGTTGGTTGACAATAGTGGTTGATTATATAGCATTCAACTGAAGTAGTTAGTAAGTATCTAGCTAACTATGTGTATATAGGTCAATCTAGTCTTATATTATATAGGGTCCAACTAAATACATCCTAGTTGATGCAATAATGTATATAGGTGGCTAATGTAATTTTAATAAATGGTCAACTTTTTAAAGAGTGGCTGATGTAGTTTTAATAAATGGCTAACTTTGTATAGAGTGGTCAATGTAGTACATTTATCTGACTGACTACATATTGAGTAGTTGATGTAGTTACATTAACTAGCTGACTTCATATAAAGTGCTTGATTTAATTTAATTTTAGTAGTGGCAAACATAGTTAGATACAAGGATGACTTAGTAAAAAATATATTCATGGCTAACATTGTTATTTATGTGTCTAGTGTAGTATAAATTTTTGATAAAGTGATAAAATAGGTGATGAAGTAGTTAATTTTGATGTCAATGCATGTATTGTTAATTTTTGTAATGTAATATGTTTTTTTATTTGATATTTTGTAGAGGTGATAGAGACTCTAGTAATTGCTAGATGTAGTTTGGTTACTAGACATGTTAGATAGATTGACAATTAATTATTGTGTATGTTTGACCAAATTGGGATTTTGAGGTAGTATGTAGATGTGTCCTATTCCTTTGAGTGTTGACTTAGTCTCCATGTTCTTATGGACATGGGAATGGCTACACAACACTTTTAGGTGGATGGTGGATGGTGATAACATTGAGGTGGGTATCACCCTGGAAGATGTCTACATTATATTAGGACTTCCTAATATAGGTACTCTTGTTATTTTTGATATGCATGAGATGGATCCTAAGAGATGAGCCCTAGCCTTATGAGTGACCAGCTTAGAATTTTTTTTGGATAGATTATGAGTGAGTTTGTTTGATTTTTATTTTTTAGCCATTATGGATATATGGAAGGCTATTATTAGCCTCATGACAACTCATTTGATCTATCACAAGTTGAATGGGAAGCTAACACTATATGTGGTCACCTTGTGTCATTCAATATTAAAATAGGGTACTATGTATGACTTGGGCTCAGTTATCTAGGTGTAGTTAGTGCACCAAATGTATATCATTTTATCACAAGGGAAAATAACCATATGTCTTGATATTATCTTGAGTAACTAGATGATCCGAGCAACACTTTAGGTGATAATTTAGGTGATGGTTCTACCCCAATTGGTGGTAGAACTTATGGGAGCCATAACTTTTGCACCATAGCTCCATTTGACTCCCCATTTGAACCTTTGGAAAGATAACAATGAGGGGAATTTCATATATGGCACTAAGCTCTGATCAGTGGGTTTTAACCCTTGAAAAACAAATGGAAGTGCCCCAAATTTTAATTTTAGTAGTGCAGTCTAAAAATAGTAAGTTTCTAAAAATAGTAATTCCTTGAATTATGTATTATTGTAAATCGTGGAAGTCAAACCAATTAATCTTCCTCAAGATTGGTCACCTTCCAAATCCTCCTCATACCTTTAAGACATGTATAAATGAAGATGTAACCTGAAATGGAAATCAGACATATCTTCTCAGAGATAGACATATGTTTGGGTCTACAAATTTGTTGAATAAAAACATCTTTTTCTCAAAGATAACATTATTATTATTGTGTTGTTCTTGTTTCTTAAATTACCTTTAAACCAAATATTTTGAGTTTTGGATCACTGTATTTATGATAGGTTTCTTATGTATAAGTCTACGAGGTTGCCCCACATGATATATGATATTTTACCTTGTGTTTTTATACGGAGATGTGACCATGTGCTATGGGCTATACCTCATGCTCTAGCATTGTAGACTGTAACCCAGGGGGATAATTTTTTATAACCATATACAAGTATTGGATCTATTTGGCTTTTTTGGATAACTATTTCTTATGTATTGGGCCATGTTCATATTATTGGTCATTATATGTCATGGGTAGAGCCATATCCTATTGTGCACTTACCTGGTAAGTTAAGGTTTACAACTCTAGCCACACTTATAGTAGTGAATGGATATTGGACACAACATGTGAGGGAGTGTATGGGTAGTAGAGGTGAAGGAGTTCATATGGATGTGCCTATAATTCAACCACTTTTCTTAAGACTTTAGGTGAGATAACAATGATGGTAACATAGATAGGCGATTGTTGTTGAGAAGAAGGTAGAGGTTGTGTATGAGATATAGATTATGGTGGATGATGATGTGGAGGTGATACTATTTCACCTTAATAGCCTATGTAGTTACCACCATGGCCACCATGAGGACATAGACAAGTGAAAGTGTAGCTGCAGGAGGATCTATAGATAGAGGTAATCAAGCATGGATATCTTATGGCATTACTGATAGAGAGTTCATCCATAGAGTGACATATTTTGTTAAGAAACCATATCATGCCCTTTTATTTTCATTATTAGTGTATTAGTCATTATGGATGCATATGCTTTATAATTCATCTTTTTAGCATGTTTGAATTATCCCACATATATGGGAAGTTGTAGTTGTTAGAATAGATTTAGTATTTAAGTGTTAAGGTGCAATGAAGGCATCCATAGATATTATTGTATTGAGATTTCTCAAAGGAGGTTGCCTCCTCAGAGAGGAATACAATATAAAGGTTATTTTGAGTTATTTTATAAAATTCATCTTATTGTTTATTTATTTTTTGTAGTTCATAAATCTATGGAGAAGGTTCCTCACATCTAGTATTAGATCACTTTCTCATGCCTTAGGTAGATTTTGGAGATTTTTTTCAACAATGGATTTATAAAAATATTTTTCCTTGCCTCTATTTTCTAAATATTCATTATAGGTTCATAAAAGGGTAAATACCCCTCTGCATAACTATGGGAAGTACTTGGGCATAATCCCTAAAACTCATTTTGAGGAGTACCATAGGAAACCTGAAATAACTGACCCATTGAGAGGACCTAATAGTAAAATGGGCAACATCCCCATCCTGATTGACTAGTTTGTACCCATTACATAAACCAAGAGTTATCACTTAAGGGTAAATTCATGGCCAAAATTTTTATGGAGAATAACACTCATTCATACAACATTGGTGCCTAAAGATACTCCTTACAAAACTTAGGTAGTAGAATAGACTTGGGGCCCTATCCAACATAACAACTTCATAAGATTATCAACAAAATGATTATAGTTGATAAAAATTGGTAACTACACACTTTTTGATAGACTTTTAGTAAGAACAACCAAGTAAAAATTATTTTGTAAACATAATTTTTTTTTTTGCCATATCTATCCGTCTATAGTTCTATTGATTCTAAAAATTTCCTAGAACACAAGAAATTCCATTCTACACATTTTATTCATTGAGGGTATATATCTAAATTCCACTTCTATTAGACACAAATCTCAATTTTTATTTTTTTGCGATTTGCCATAACTTGTTTTCTTTTTATCTTCTTGCTTCAAAACTTTCCCACAATGTTCTTTTCCATTTTATACTCATTTGTCCCTCTTGAATAGATTTTCTAGTTTTTCCATTAGGATTCTAAAATTTCTCTTGCCTTCATCAATCATAACCATGAGTTTCCAAAAAACTATTAAAAGTATATTTACCCCTCCCGATTGAGTCCCAATTAAAAAATTTCCTTACTAACTGTGTCTTAAAACTTGTTTTTTATCCCTTTAAAAATAACTAGTTGTGGTATCCACCCATGTAGGCACACATATTGTGGAGGAATAAATCATAAAAGTGAAAACCCAGGTCACTGAGTTATCCAATATGATGTGTGGATTGAATCAATAGAATAGCTATTGACTCAAAAAATTGTAGGGCTATTCTTCAAAGAATTGTTTCTATTCTAGCCACACATCACATAGGCTCAAGCTATACTTTCCATGGTTCAATGGTAAATATCCTATAGGATGGATATATCAAGCTGAGCAATTCTTTAACCTTCATAATACATATTTTGTCAACAAAGTGCCAATTGCTTGTTTCCACTTGGAACAAGAACTCCAATGGTATCATTGGTATCTCAAGTCAAATGATGAATCTGATTAGAAAACCTTTTCATCCTTAATTATAGGTATTTTTAATCCCTTAGAATTTGAGTAATTTATATAATCTCTTATTAAACTCCTCTAGATAGGCACCATTCATTATTATCATATTGAATTTGAGAAACTGGCTAATCACACTGAAGGGTTATTGGATGACTTCTTCAAGAGTTGTTTTCTTAGTGTCCTCAAAGAGACAATATACTTAGAGGTGAAAGTGTTTTATACTAAGAACATGATGAACACCTTGGGTCTAGCTAAGTTATCAAAAGAAAAAATCTCATTGTGTCATTGATATCCTAATTTTCCACCTATCAAGAACATAATGAACTAGTAGCTAGCTACAACCACACTGGTCAAGTTCCTTATTAAGGTAGAGATGTGGGTTCGTAAGGAGAAATGATTATGTTGTAATTGTGATGAAAAATGTGTTAAGGGTCACAGGTGCACTAGACAAAATCTCTACTTACTAGATGTCTAATCATTGCTAGATCAAAACAAAAGGCTTGATATCTAGGAATCCTTGGATGCTTAAGAAGAACAAAGCCCCTCCAAGGACTCAATGTCTCAGGATACTCAACCTAAGATATCTATACATGCACTAGAAATTGTTACCATGCATCAAGATATGAAGGTCAAGGAGTTTTTTAAAAATATCCTTATTACAATCCTCATTGACTATAGCAGCACTAACAATTTCATTGGCACTTACATTGCTAAGTAGGAAGACTAATTTGTACACCCTTGTTCTAGCTTCAAATTCATGATTGTTGATGGTGTAACATTTCAAAATAAATGGAAGTGTTATAATGTTTGTATCATGATAGGTGATTACACTCTTTTCTCATATATTTTTTACCTACCCTTAGGGGGATGTGATGTGGTCTTAGGGGCATAGTGGCTCCACACATTAGGACCTATTCTATGGGACTTTTCTAGGATTTGGATGAAGTTCATAGATAGTGTCCAGAAGCATACTTTAAAATGGTTATTTCATAGATATTATAACATCATCATTTACCTTCGCATGTAAAATCTTCTGAAGAAATGCTCACATGAGTTCATTACCCATCTGCACTCTATCCAACTCTAGCTCCCCCTACTACTAACTACCCTATTAATTTACAATCCATCTTTGACAAGTACGCAGCCATTTTTATAGATATATTAGGTTTAAACCTTCATGCCTTGAATATCATCACATCCCTCTCCTTCAAGAAATCATCCCACCTAACATCCATCCATATTATTATCTCAATTTGCAAGATAATGAGATTGAATAATTAGTATAGGAACTCCTTAAGTCTAGAGTTATTCACCCCAGTACTAGCCCATACTCCTCCCTAGTGCTTCTTGTCCATAAAAAGGATGAGTTGTGGTGCATCTACAATTAATTTTATGCCCTTAACCACCTCACTATCAAAGATAAATTCCTAATTTTGGTCATAGATGAGCTTTTTGATGAGTTTCATGGGGCAAAATTTTTCTCTAAATTGGATCTTTATTTAGGCTATCATCATATCTACATGCATGTTGATGATATTCCAAAGACAACCTTCTGCATTCATGATGGTTAGTATGAATTACTATTCATGCCATTTGGAGTTGCAAATGTCCCTTGAACATTTTAGGCCCTAATGAATAAAATATTTTGGCCTTTTCTCCATCAATTTGCTTTGGTTTTATTTAATGATATTTTTATCTATAGACACACATGAGATAAGCATATTTATAATCTTGAAAGTGCATTACAACTTATAGAAGATAATCAATTATATGCTAAGTAGTCCAAGTGTTCCTTTGGTTAAGAGGAATTTGAATATCTAGGGCACATTGTTTCAGCCGATAGGGCTAGCATAGATCCCAAAAAAATTAGTGACATGCAACATTCACCTTGGCCAACAACCCTCAAGAGCCTTCATGGATTCCTAGGCCTTAAAATATAGTATCAAATTTTCATCAAGGATTATGGAAATATAATTGTCCTTTGACTTCCTTATTGAATAAGGATGCATTTACATGGGATGCCACAATTGACCAATCATTCATGGCCCTCAAATAGGGTAGTGTAACACCTTAATTTTGGCCATGTTGGACATCACTTAAACTTTCACTATTGAAATTAATGCATGTGTAAATGGCCTAGGTGATTTTCTTATCCAATAAGGTCATCTCATTACTTTCACTAGCAAAGCCCTTTTAGGACAAAATTTGGATTTATCTACATATGAAAATGAAATGATGGAAATTTTGCATGTAGTATAAAACGGTGGCCATACTTACTTGGGAATCATTTTTAATTCAAAACTGATCACTAAAGTTTTAAATACTTCCTATAATTATGGGTCTCATCCCTGACACAATAAGAATGGGTCATAAAACTCATGGGATATGATTATGAGATCACTTATAATAAGGGTAAAGACAATGTCATGGTGAATGCTCTCTCATACACATTCGAGGTCCAAACTTCCCTTTCTACCATCTCCATGCCCATTATAAATTAGTTGGAATCTATACACCAAGTATATGCACATGATCCCTCACACCACCTCACTCAACAATGACCACTAACCCCTATACAATACCAAATTATTCATGGGATAATATATCTCTATGTTACAAGGGTTTTATAGTGCTTTCCAATAGCATAGACCTTCATCAAGTTATATTATATGAAATCCATGCTTCTTCATCAGTAGGTCACTCAAGATTTCTCAAAACATATGAACGAGCACATTAAAATTTATTCTTAAAGGGGATGAAAGGGGAAATTAAATAGATGGTGGTCAAATGTGATACCTACCAATACAATAAAGGTGAAACCATTGTGATTTATAGTTTTTTGAACCCTTTCCCATTCTTGATAGGATATGGACTAATATTTATATGGATTTCATTAAGGGGCTTCCTAAATTTGGAGGAAAAATAATGACCCTGATCATGATAGACAACCTCTACAAATATAGTTATTTTTATGTCCTTAGCCATCCTTATATAGCCTCCACACAAGTTTTCTTGGATTAGATCTTTCATCTTCATGGCATCCCTTCTTCAATCATCTCTGATCGTGATGTAACTTTCACCAGCCATTTTTTGATAGAGCTATTCTAATGCACAGGAACACAACTGAAGATGAACTCTAGGTATGACCTCCAAATAGACTTCTAGATAAAAAATTTCAATAAATATTTGAAACCATTATTTTTTTATTTTGAATTGAAACAACAAAAATAGTGGGTAAAATGGCTCATCCTCATAGAATGGTGGTACAATACCTCCTATCACACTTGTACTAAAATGACTTCATATGAAGTAGTTTATGGTTAAGTGCCCCTATCACTTCTCTCATATACCCCTAGTAGCTCCCCAGTTTAGGTAGTCGACACTACTCTTTGACATTAGGATCAAATTCTCAACACCCTATAGATCAATCTCCATCTTGCACAAAATTGAATGAAGTAGTAGGCTGATTAGCCCCATTCTGAGTGCATGTTTTAACCCAATGATATGGTTTTTCATCATCTATAAATATATAAGAAATCATCTTTAAAACTAAAATGGAATCATAAGATTGCACTAAAGTTTTATGTGCCTTATAAGGTTCTCCATTATATTGGGTATATTGATTACAAGTTGGAGCTTCCAACTTCCTCTTGAGTTCACCTAGTCTTGCATGTATCCTATTTGAATAAAGTTATTGAAACCACCATCATAGTGCAAAAAAATTTACCAAAACTTGATGATGAATTCTCCATCCTTCTCAAACTTGAAGTAGTCATGGATAGGCACACCTACAAATACACTCCCACTTAATTACGTAAATCTTAATTTAATGGAACAACATGCAACCAAAATATGCCACACGGTAACCACTACTCCAAATTCAACAATGATTCCCACGTCTAAATCTTTGAGGATAAAGCTTTTTCTAAGGGGAAGGGGATGTTAGGAACTATTTCCTACCATTCTCTTAGCATTATTAGTGTATTAGTCACTATGGACACTTATGATTTTTAAGTCATCCCTTTATCATATTTGAATTATCCCACATATATGGGAAGTAGTAGTTTTTTGAATAAATTTAATATTTAAGTAACTATTGAGGCCTAATGAAGGCATCCATGAATATTATTATATTGAGATTGCTCAAAGGAGGTTTCTCCCTTGAAGTGGCCTATGATCTAAAGTTTATTTTGAGTTATTTTCTTAATTTCATATTATTGTTCATTTCTTTTTCATAGTTCATAAATATATGCATAAGGTTATTCACATATTCTTAGAGGACCATGACATGCTCGTGTTCTCCCACCTAGTTTTTTACCACCCTAGAGACAAGCCCCATTCGAGGTACTCGGTGGGTGAGATGATGAAGAGACTATTTTTGGTGAGTGATTTATGTTTTAGATATGTAGTTGATGTTTATTATTTTTTGGATTGATAGATATATATATTTTCATAGATAGATGATTTTGGTGTGTGTGTGTGTGTGTGTGTGTGTGTGTGTGTGTGTGTGTGTGTGTGTGAGTGTTTATATACAATTTACATTTGGTTTGTGTTTTGAATATGCCTTTAAGTAGGATTTTATATGGTCAATTGCAATCAAAGAAATTGAATTATAGGTAGAGTTGTGTTAATTGCTCATTTAGAAAAAGTATAGTTATTTTTTGAAAAAAAATGGTATGCAACTTGAGGATGCTTTGTGAGGAAACCATGGGCCTATCCAAGGTATTACATTGCAATTCTCAAAGGGTAAACCAATGAGGTATATAATGGGAAGTACTAATGGATATTAAGGAGATGTTTGTGAGGAAAACCTGGTCTTATCCATAGTTTTACATTGCAAGTCACATAAGGGGAACCAAAGGAATATGATTATCTAATAAATAATATTAATTAAGGAAGAATATTTGGAATGTTGTAATGAAATATGAAATGTAAAAAACATGACATGTGTTTTTAATAAACCTTAGTAGGCATGAGAGATAATAAGTACATAATTAGGTGTTAAGAATTTATTGGATGCCAAATTCAAAATATATTTATTCATAATAAACACAAAAACCAATGGGTGAATAAGTATAGTGCTAAGATAATATCATGAAGGTTACATATATAAGAAAATTAAAATGAGCTTACCTTCCCAAATTGTGTTCCCCATTCCTTAAGACCTCTTACAAAGTTGTTGATCTACTTTGAAGATTGAGCACTTGCATGAGAAAGTAGGTAGCATGAAAGAGAATTTTGAGATCTCCTATTCCAATATGTTGGCCTAATACAACCCAATGGACCTGGAATCTATCATGAATCCAAGTGTGGAGTTTGAGGTTTGACTAAAAATAAGAGATGTGCTAAGACATGAAACATGTATTTTAGTATGATCTTGACTTTTAAATATTATATTTTGACTTTTTATCATTTTATTTTATTTAAGTGATATGAATTTTAAAATTTTATAGAATTTTTTATTCTTCCTCCATATACATCCATAATAAAAAAACATTGGTGATAAAAGTGACAAACATAGATAAGCTTTAGGCTTTGGTTTCAAGATAAAAAACTCCTAAAGATTTTGTCATGTTGATAAATAATTAGGATTTTCCATAAACAAGTATGTGATCTCAATAATAACCATATATATGCTTATTATGAATGGAAAATAAGTTTAAAATGAAGATAAAAAAAAATTATGTGTGTAGTGATACAATGAGAAATATGTTTGCTAACTAATCATCTGGTAAAGATAGGATATTAAATCGGTGGGGATTTAGAACCATGTCATAATAATAACTATATTAACCAAAAAAATGACATAACAACATAAAAAGAAATCATTTTAAATAAAATAGGATAAAATTAAATAAAAGTGAAATTAATCCATGCAACATTTCCAAGTGATAAGTAAGACATAAGATCAATATATGCTCATAAATCAAATCCAAATCATATGAAACTATAATAAACCATGATGTGTTTACAAGTACTAATAAAATTTGTAGAAAAAATCATGCATAACATCCAATACATCCTTGTGTAACTTTACTATGAATTTGATCAAAGTCTCATCAATCTTTGCAAAGAGTCATGAAAAACTTCTTGGTGCACTGTCTTTACTAAATAAGTGGGTATGCTATAAGAAGAATGATGATCATGGGGTATACCATGTACTAGATACTCAATACAAGGAAATGATGTCAAAATATGATGAACATCCTCAAATCTATCAGTAAATGTTGGCTACAGAGGAGGCTGAGCCTTTGTTTGTGAACGTGCTAGAGTATGCAACTGAACTAATGAAGGCACAGGCCAAGGAAAACCATAAAAATTATATTTTAGTATTCAAAATATATCTATATGATGTGTATTACATTTATTATAAAGACATTAAACTTCCTTGTATTTAGGAATGCATTCTATAAGTTCTTAGGAGGTAGGTTCTTGTATGTATACTATGCCTTCTCTATATGAAGTGCATCAATATACTACCTAAGTTATCGGTAATGAGTAGAAGAATGATTATGTGTGCCATGAAATAAACAAACACATATAGGATTAGACTAAGATGGTTAGCTATATTTAGTGTAATAGGATCCAAAATATTATTTCTTTTGATGTGAATGACAATCTTTGGCCTAGTGACTAAAAAATCTATGTGTCTCATAATATGGCTCATATGTCCATCATGCCATAGAGGATCAAGCTTAGGTAAAGGTAGTATGACATAAAAAATAGGAGGATCAATCAAAATAGGATTAGAACTAGGCTCATATTCTTAAAGAGATTAGCTCAAAGTGGGTTGATGTAGTGTAGCCAACATCTCTAGAGGGAGTAAGCTAAAAAGATCTAAGTATCTAGAAAACTAGTAAGGTCTTCTCATAACATGGTTAAAAATCATAATCTAAAGAGGCTCAATAGTGACTAGAGGATTCATAGTGTGTGTGTGCTCCATCTTATAACTATGAACATTATATTAACTTATATTAGGTACTATAGAAGGATAAATAAATACATGAATAGAACTAATAGAATGTTGTAAAGAAGAATGATATATAAGTATCTTTACATATTTAGCTTGAGAAAATATAGCTAAAATTGGATCATCTAAACAATATCCATCATCATAATCATGAGTTTGAAGGTCAACATAACATTCATAGATGATTTGATTGGCCTAAGAGGCATTGATACAAGAGCATCGACTAAGACTTGTAAATGATGTATAAAGTGGTCTTGAGAAAATCATGTATTATGTCCATTATAAAGAGCTATGCTTGTTGTAAGAAGTCTCAAAGGTTAAATGAGAGGCTGAAAAGATATTTCATTTTCATTTAAATGTAAATTATCTTATGTAAAGTGTTGGAAGCCCTCTAGAAGGATAGGTCTATGTTGGATAAAGGTAAACTTAGTATATGCCATGATAAAAATGAGAAGTTGAGAGAATCATGGTCATCTTATTTATCAAAATCCATGTTTAGACATAAAGCAGAGTCTTTATAAGAGAATATGGTATGTAAGAGAAAATATATAGACCTTACAAGTTTGTATAGGAGAATAGAGACAATGGTAGAAGATAAGAAATAGAAGTGAAGAAGGCCTTCTAGGTCTGTGTGTGTCTATAAATAGATCTATGTAAAAGCCTAATAAATAAATTATTTTATGTTCATAACATGTATTGTAAATAAAAGATATGTATCTCTAATGCTTGATGGATTTTGAATATACAAACATGACAATGGAGGTTTTTGACAATATTTTAATAAGTATATAGAGTTTTGTGTACATTGTTTCTATCGCTAATTTGCTTTTTCAGATTATAAAGAGAGAAGAAACTAAAGAGATAATGGACAAGGCATGTGAAGTACCTGGATATAGACTGCGCACCGTAATCTAGATGCTTGTGAGCACCCCTCTTTGGCTGTGGAGGAATAACACCTGCAAAGAAGAAAACTTGGACAGAAAGGCGTTAGATAGGTAGGTGGTGGGTTGCCAAGCAAAAGCATGTTCCCAGAAGCATGAGAACTTCCTTAAGGGAGGTCAACCCACTATTTTGATAAAAGATAAATGACTGATAAATGGCAGAATGCTAAAATAGACTGAAATGATAGCAAACTGAAAGAGAAAAGGAAGCAAAGGCTTACCTAGAAGAAGCTGTCAAACTGGTTGCAGTCGTCGACGTCGGTGGTCCTACCGGCGTCGGTTGTCAGTCTACCAATGTCGGTTAGTCTGCCGACATCGGTGGGGGTAATGACCGGCGTCGGTCGGGGCAATAGGCTTGGACAGGGTTTAGGCAGGGTCTGGTCGAGTCTGGATAGAGTCTGGTTTTTGTTGAAGGTCTATGCAGAGGTCTAGGATAAAGGACAAAATGTCGAAAAGGGATAGAGAGATAAAGGAAGCCAATCAGGGAGATAGGAATCCGGGTCTGCCTGGTTTGGTTAGCAGTCTGGGTTGGGGAAAAGAAGAGCTGAATCTAGTTCAAAAGCAGATGACTAGAAAGCATAAAGAAAATAAACAGAGTACTTACCTGTGCCCTGCTGAAGAAGGTATTGATCTTGTTGCTGATGATGCCAAATGTGAAACCTGTTGCTGATGGAGAATCCCTGTTGTTCACTTGCAGAAGCTTGCTTTGTACCTGGGGGAGAGAGTCAGATTGATTGGCAGAGAGGTCAAGTGAAAAGATGGATACAAGGGTCTGATGCAAAGATTCAAGAGTCGGGATGCCAGGGAGAGACGCAGAGAGGCGAAGAGGAGGAGATAACGGTGCAGAAGCCGTTATGAAAGGTGCCGACGTCGGCAATATCGCCGACGTCGATCGACGGATGACCGACGTCGGTGGCTAAAAAGCCGGAGAAAGGCTAAAAATAGCCTTTCATCCGTTTCCCAACTGCCAGGTCAAATGAATGCGAGGATGAAACGGTTGATGGGGGTTAAATGGGTGAGTGAAGAGATTGGAATGGGAGTCTTAGGCATTAAATGGCCATGTGGGGAATAAAGGGGATCCAAGGGAGGTATCCTAGGGTGGCGAGGTGGCAAGGAGAAGGAAAATGGACTTATTTAATTAAAAATAGATGATTATTTTCAATTAATAAGACCTAGGTAGGTTAGGGATAGTCGAAGTGGCAAGGGACCAAGGGGAGAGAGGAAGACCAAGGGTTAGACACTTTTTAGGTGTCTACATTTGCCCCTTTTTGTCTTGTTGGTTGTTCTAGACGAACTGCAAGACAAAAATAGGAGGTGGTTGCCCCAGGTGAGGGATGATGATGGATTGCCCCAAAGTATGGATGAGGTATTCCCCCTCAAAGCAGGAGTCGAGGGAAGGAACCTGATGTCGGGTGCTGATTTGACAAAAGGTGGATGAGAAAGATGAAAAGTGAGTGAAAACGCTATAAAAGTCATGATTGCGTGTATACCACGTCACGGGACAGGTAGGTCAAATGGTCGCAGTCAAAAGGGTCGAGGAGTGCCAAAATTAAAGTAACCGGGCCCCAGCATTTAGTCGTCTGCTGATCGGGTCACTCAATCTAAGCTGAAGCTCCAAATGGTCATCGTGTTCTAGGTATCCAGGGCTCAGGAAGTGCTCCCAGAAACACAAAAAAGTCACAAGTAGTGCAGATCAACTGGCTTGCAATCCTATACTTGTGAGGGTCCAAAAATAAGGTCTGCAAACAATTTTGCTAACCAGCCATGAGGTAGCACACACGCAAAAACAACCAAGGCAACATTGGCTTGGAAGTAGTTGAAGGTTGGAGGAGATAAGCATGATCTCCAATGGTTGGTGGTCGAGGGGATGGATGGACAAAAGGATGTGGCTGAGCTAACCTCAGAAAATGTCATGTGATCTGAGTGCTGCCTACATAGCCCTTGTGTGAAGGGCCTCAGGCCAATGTAGTTCTCCCTAAACGGGAGGAATGGTCAAAGAAAATGATTGGTCTTGGTCAAAGAAAATGATTGGTCTTGGTCAAAGAAAATGATTGGTCTTGGTCAAAGTCACTGAAGAGAAGGTTTGTCCATTAAAGAGACGAACAAACGGGGGTGGTCGAGCTAACCTCAGAGGATGTGTTATCTGAGTGCTGCCTACATAGCCCTGGTCATAGGGCCTCAGACCAATGTAATTCAGACAAATTGAGAAGATTGGTCGATGATTGGATGTGGTCAAGTGTCGAAATGATGAGGAAAAAGAGATGTTATAGCGTTTCCCAAATGGTGTATTCTGTAACATTGGTCGAAGGTCTTTCATCCCTAGCAAGTTTCCATAGTCGTGATGGATGTATGCTAAAAATGAATGAAGGTCTATTTATGCTTCAGCAAGTATTGGTTTATGCTTAACATAAATTGGGTCTGGTCGATAGTTTCCATGTGTATTGGTGTCCATGGAAACTATGTGAAAAGGACAAGGCGATGCCAGCTGTCATGTTGAAAATGTTGAGGTTGGTTTGAAAATGTTGAAGTTGGTTTGGTTTAATGTGACCAAAGTAAAAGATAAGTGAAAGGCGAATCGCTCTTTCATTGACAAAGACCAAAAAGGACAACATGGATAGGGGTTGTTAGAATAAAAGCCCCATGTATGCGTTGCGTCGTGGACTAGTGTTGTGCTAGAGAAATAGTCGAATCACTTGACGTTAAGTGAGCTCAAAGTCCCTTTAGTGTGTTGGGGTGATAGGATGAGCTATGTGATATGAGAGGATGGGGTAACCCTTTTTTTGGTGGCAGGAAGAACCTTGCCCCTTTTATAGGTGACCCAAGAATGACTATAGGCGTGTCCATGACTTGATAGCGTGTCAGTCTTTTTTTTTTTTTTTTGATGGTGAACTGAGCGATGCGGGAAGTCCACATAATGATGTTGTTTGCTTGGTGGTCATGTTGCGAAGCTGATCAATGCGGGAAGCTTCTAAGAAAAGTGATGTCTGTAGCAGTAATTAGTCATAGCCATCCTTCGAGAGAGTGGTCTATACTTTGCTTTAAATGTGGATAAGTTGGCCTAGCTGTCCTTCAAGGGATCAGTCTAGTAATACAGCAATTATGTAGCTGTCCTTCGAGGGAGCTGTCTACATTCAGAGTGTTTTATGACCTGGTATGATATATTATTTTCGATACAATTTGTTGACTGAAGTCTAGCCATGGACGAGCCTATAGAGGTTTAAGGGTTCCCTTTTATTAGGACAAAGCATTACTGCTTGACAAAAAAGGGTTGACAAGTGTTAGGAAGCAGGGTTGATAGGAAAAGGAATGACAATGACAAGGGGTTGCTCAAGGGACAAGCTCAAGTAAAACGTCAAGTGATCGAGCACTCGACTAACAATAGAAATGGTTGAAGATGCAAGACAGAAAGGGGGGCTCAAGGTCTGATAAGTCCCTGGGCCATGCTAGTGCGTTAAGGTCTGAGTCAATTAGAAGCAAACTTGCCCCACTTGCCTCTTTCCAGACTAGTCAGGTGTTGATTGATGGATGTGAAGTTGGTTGACATTGTCTTTGGTTGGTTGAAAAAAAGTTGAATGTTTGGTCGAGAGGTCTGGTTGATTGATATTTGGTTGAAGTTTGGTTGAGACTGGTCGAATAATTGGTCGGGGGTTGGGTCGATGGACACTTGGTTGAGATTTAAGATTAAATGAGTGATTGATATGAGGTAGAGACTGGGTTGAAAAGTTGGTCAAGGTTTGGATGAAGGATGAATTCCCCCAGCGGGTAGGGAGAATGTTTGAAAGATTGGTTAAGGTCGGTTGAGGTTTAGTGGTCAGATGGATGGTATTAATGTCGAATAAGGGGGTCAAAGGTGGCAAAGGGACCACAGTCTGGCATGGGGATCCTGATTTAGGTGACGAGGTTAGAGAGGCATGAGTCGGGGTTGATGTTTTGTCGAAGAGGTGGTCAAGAGGATCCTTGATGAGAAGGGAATCCTTTTTCTGGTGCTGACGAATGACAGCTTTGAGAGTGCAACAACGCTCAGTGTCATGTCCCAGAATGTGATGATAATGGCAGAATTTAGAGTTGTCGAACCAAGATGGCCTTGATCTGAGAGCTGATGAGTGAGGCGGTGTTGAAGGTTTGTTGATAATGTGGTTGAAAAGAGAGGTGTCATTCTCCAAACATTGGCGAATGGCAACCTTGAGGGCACAACAATGTTCTGTGTCGTGTCCAGGCGTGCGATGATACGCACAAATGCAAGTGTGGTCGAACCAAGGTGGTTTAGGTCTGAGAGATTGATATTGTCTAAGAGGCGGGAGGTCGATATGAGAGGACTGCAACAATCGCCGTAAGAGCAAGGCATATGAACCTTCTAACGGGTCGGGATGTTTTATTGCAGTGAGGGTTGGTGACGTTGGTTTGGGAGGTGAAAGAGGCATAGGTCGAGGGTTTGGAGGAGATATATGTCTGATGGGTTGAGAGAGTAATAGAGGCGACTTGCCTCTGTGAAGGATGGGAGTGGGAAGCACTCCTATTAAAGTGGATGGATGCGGGCCCAAGATTGAAGGTAATGACGAAGATGGAGGAGGACTTCTCCGATGAGGTCTAGTAGCTTTCATGTGTTTGGGTCGAGGGCCACTATTGTGTGAGGCGAGGTTAGATGTAGGTTTGGGTTTAGATGTGGACGAAGGTGAGTGAGATGTAGAAATCTCACGCAAAGGGCAAGAGGAAACCATGACTGGGTCTTCCTCGGTTGAGATGGGTGGAGAGACTGGTTCTTCTCTTGGTGGAGAAGAAATAAGAGAGTGTGGCTCCTCAAGTGGGCAGAGGGCATGGATGATCGTGCCTTCTACTTGTAGTTGAGGAGTAGGCAAGGTAGGGTCTTCGGATGAAGGTGGGCTTAATGGCGTTGATGTGGTCAAAGCGTCCTCCAATACAAGAGAGGTAGATGGAGGACTAATAGGAGAAGAAGGTTCTTCATCCTTTAATGGAAGAGGTTGGTCAAGGACAAGAGGCAAGATAGTGTTAATCGCGTGAATGTCATGGTCTTGAGGGTCATTGCTCGAAGTCTGGACGTTGTTCTAAGTAGGCAGATGATTCGGAAATGGTTGTTTGAAAATGTCGATATGTTGGTTAGGTGGGGCATTCGGGTTATCTAAAATAAGATCCCCCTTGTTGATCATGTCTTGGACGATGTTTTTGAAGGTTTGGCAGTTGTCGATGTCATGGCCTTAGACACGATGAAAGTGGCAGAAGTCGGCCTCCCTATACCATGTAGGGATGGCTTTTGAAGGGTCAAATTGAGGTGGTCGGATTGGAGGGAGATTGAGGACCCCCTGCTTGAGTAGTTTTTCCAAAACGGAAGCGTATGGTTCTCCAAGTGGAGTGTAAGAACGCTGAATGTACCGTTGTTGGAATTGTTTGGTGATGCTGGAAGATGTAGAAGGTTGAGATTGATTAGTTGTTATCGAGGATGGTGATCTAACGACCATAGTATGGGCCACTCCTTTGGACTCGGAATTGGCAGAAGAAGGTCTGGAAGAAGAATGGTCAGTATATTTTGCGTTGGTATGACGCAATTTGACCTTATCTTCTTCAAGGGCGTGGAGTTCAAGCTTTCGAGCCATGATGAAAGCTTCGTCAAAAGTGCAGAATGTCTGAATCTGCAAGGTAGAGGAGATGTGTCTGGCACATGATCAAGAGAAGAGCTCGATGAGCTCAGGTTGAGGCAAAGAGAAGGAGAGCTGGTTAATCAGGCCCCTCCAACGAGCGATAAAATCGACTACAAATTCGTCATCAAATTGCCTGATGGAGTAAAGGTCTGTGATTGAGACTTGTTTGGTGATGTTGATTGAGAAATGGTCAAGAAATAGTTGGGCGAGTTGAATGAATGAAAAGATAGAGTGTCTGGCAAGAGAACTATACCAGTCAAGGGCTGGGCCAGAAAGCGACATAGGGAATGTGCGTAAAAGCAACACATCGTCATGGGTAATAAGATAACAGGCATGTCTAAATTCTCGTAGATGTTGTTGTGGGTCTTCCTTACTCTGAAAGTGAGTGAATTTAGGAAGCTCCCAATGGTTAGGGTATGGTCGAATAGGGACAGAAGGATGGATGGGCTCATTGCAAATTTGCTCATATGACAAAGTATTGCTTGAACCGGAAATGGAGGCTTCGAGACTGGACATTTTATCCATCAGCATCTTAATGATGTCTGCTGATGGATTGGTGGGTTGGGCGCCCCCTAGGTTGTAAGGCGCTTGGAGGAGGCTAGAGGAGGTGTGTGACATAGTCGATTATACAATGTACGGATGACTAGTCGCAGGGACATAAGTGGAGGCTAAAGGTGGTTGCGTTATGAAGGTTGAAGGTATAAGTTGACTGGGCACCGCCAAAGGTGGTTGAATGGCGGCACTAGTAGAAAGACAGGTTGGCACTCCTACATTTGTGGGCGCAAGAGTGTGAGGGGTCGAGATAATCAAGTTCTGATATGATGTAGAACTTGGTTGAATTGCAGGTGGTCGAGGGGGTAATGGAACCCCGATGGAGGTCGATCTAAAAATAGATGGGGAGGCCAAAATTTGCGTATTGACCATGGTTGGGTTAGTAGTTGAGGCAAAAGGCTGAGTCATAAAGGGTTGGGTGGCGAATGGTGTGGATGTCATCACCACGTCACCTGAAAGGTCTCGCGTTGGGTTTCTCGCGAGATAGTTTTGGAGGGATGCGGTATTGAGGTCCAAGAATCTCTTGAAATCTTGGTCCCCTTCAGGGATGATGGGAATTTGAGTCAGGGTCAGAGTCGGGGTCAGTCCTGTAGGAGTTCTTTCAGTCTCCGAGTGGAACTCCATGATAGGACTGGTTAGGGACGGGGGAGCGTGGTCAAAAAGGAGGGTCAGGTTCCAGAAAATGTGTTCTTGCAGTTCCAGAAACTTAGAATGGAGTTTTTGACAGAGAAGGGACAGGTTTTAGGCTGCTGGTTTTGAAAAAAAAGGACAGTGACAGAGACTGACGTCGGTTTAAAAACTGATGTCGGTAAGGCAGATAGCCGACGTCAGTCAGATAACTGATGCCGGTAAGGGAGGAAAGTCGACGTCGGTGACAGAACCGATGTCAGTGACTGTGTCTTCCAGAGAACCAAAAGATTTGAAGATTCTTGGAAAAACAATGAAGAAAGCGTCCTCACTCACTCAAACAAACAGATGAGAAGAGAAGAACTGAGAGAGACAGACAAGCCTAAGCGATAAATCCTAAGAATTAACTTTAGAATCTTATGGCTTATGCCTTAGATGAATGTTTAGGAAGATTGGCTGCAAGAAGGGTCCTAGAAGAAGGTGGTCTAAAGATGGTTTTGGGTCTTGTTAAGGCACTTAAAGTCTGTGTTAGGGTCTGGTACGTGGCCTGGTGCTAAGGAGCAAGCTCCCCTCACTTCATGATTCTAGTGGTTAGCTGGTCTCGCTTAGCCAAGATATACCTCGCCTAGAGTTTATCCTCCACCAGAGAATGGAGTGGGCTTCCCCCTTGGTGATGAAATCCAAGTAGGGTCACCGGGACGGGTAAGGTATCCGCTGGGGGATGAAATCCTAGTCGGGCCTTGTCTCAAGTAAATTTTATGTTCGTTTTAGTGCATGTGGTCTGGTAGTGTAACATCAAGTGTCTACGATTTATTCAATATGCGGATTTAAGTTACTAGATGTGGACTAATGCAAGCACAAGCAGAAATGAAAGTGCAATACGTTTTAATGCCCAAGTCGAAATGTGATGTTTGTTATGAAGACAAGTTTGAGAAAAGGGTTGAGAGTATGATGTTTAGACTAGTCTAGAAAGTGCAAGAAAGAAAAGAAAGATTCTTTTTAATTCCTGCTTATAGTGTCATTGAGAAGAAAAGGAGGAGAAAAGGTAAGAACCTAATGCTCCTAAATGAATGAAGAAGAAAAGGAACCCATGAGGAACCTAGGGTCCCACCGGGCGTGCCAGAATGTTTCTATCGCTAATTTGCTTTTTCAGATTATAAAGAGAGAAGAAACTAAAGAGATAATGGTCAAGGCTAGAAGTACCTGGATATAGACTGCGCACCGTAATCCAGACGCTTGTGAGCACCCCTCTATGGATGTGGAGGAATGACACCTGCAAAGAAGAAAACTTGGACAGAAAGGCATTAGATAGGTAGGTGGTGGGTTGCCAAGCGAAAGCTTGTTCCCAGAAGCATGAGAACTTTCTTAAGGGAGGTCAACCCACTATTTTGATAAAAGATAAATGACTGATAAATGGCAGAATGCTAAAATAGATTGAAATGATAGCAAACTGAAAGAGAAAAGGAAGCAAAGGCTTACCTGGAAGAAGCTGTCAAACTGGTTGCAGTCACCGGCTTTGGTGGTCCTACCGGCATCGATTGTCGGTCTGCCGATGTCGGTTAGTCTGCCGACGTCGGTGGGGGTAATGACCAGCATCAGTCTGGGCAATAGGCTTGGACGGGGTTTAGGCAGGGTCTGGTCGAGTCTGGATAGAGTCTAGTTTTTGTTGAAGGTCTGTGCAGAGGTCTAGGATAAAGGATGAAATGTCGAAAAGGGATAGAGAGATAAAGGAAGCCAATCAGGGAGATAGGAATCCAGGTCTGCCTGGTTTGGTTAGCAGTCTGGGTTGGGGAAAAGAAGAGCTGAATCTAGTTCAAAAGCAGATGACTAGAAAGCATAAAGAAAACAAACAGAGTACTTACCTGTGCCCTGCTGAAGAAGGTATTGATCTTGTTGCTGATGATGCCGAATGTGAAACCTGTTGCTGATGGAGAATCCCTGTTGTTCACTTGCAGAAGCTTGCTGTGTACCTGGGGGAGAGAGTCAGATTGATTGGCAGAGAGGTCAAGTGAAAAGATGAATACAAGGGTCTGATGCAAAGATTCAAGAGTCGGGATGCCAGGGAGAGATGCAGAGAGGTGAAGAGGAGGAGATAACGGTGCAGAAGCCATTATGAAAGGTGTCGACGCCGGCAATATCGCTGACATCGGTCGACAGATGATCAACGTCGGCAGCTAAAAGGCCGGAGAAAGGTGAAAAATAGCCTTTCATTCGTTTCCCAACCGCCGGGTCAAATGAATGCGAGGATGAAACGTTCGACGGGGGTTAAATGGGCAAGTGAAGAGATTGGAATGGGAGTCTTAGGCATTAAATGGCCATGTGGGGAATAAAGGGGATCCAAGGGAGGTATCCTAGGGTGGCGAGGTGGCAAGGAGAAGGAAAATGGACTTATTTAATTAAAAATAGATGATTATTTTCAATTAATAAGACCTAGGTAGGTTAGGGATAGTCGAAGTGGCAAGGGACCAAGGGGAGAGAGGAAGACCAAGGGTTAGACACTTTTTAGGTGTCTACATACATAAGTAGGGCATTTCTCACTTCAATTCAATGGACTATGAATGGCAGATCAAGTTGAGAGGAAGAAGTCAAATAAGCTTTGTGCAATCAGGGAAATGAGAAATCTATTTATCGTAATAATCGTTCAAGTGATATCTAAGTATGAATGGAAAAAAAATGGTTCAACATTTTGATATATTACATGGTTAAAAATTATTTATGGAAATCTGAATAAGATCTCAATTAGCTATAAGATAAATGTTATACCAAAATAAATGGTAGAATGATGCTACTATTGATAAGTCTGTATTTGCAGATGCTTTGTCAAATGCTTTGAGAAAGATGATGAAACATATTTAAAATGACTTGATAGTGATTTCATAGTATTTTGAAAAATAATTATATTTTTTATAGTATTCATAGATTTGTAATTTTGATCCTATATAAACACTAGAATCATTAAATAAACTAAGCAGGTGGTGCCAGTTTGTAGATTAAAATATTTTATAGAGCCCCAAGTGAGATTGTGTAAAACCAAATAAATCCTTTTATAAAAAAATTTATGTGTGCATAGCATCTCTATACCGTGGATGAATTAAAACATTTCTAAGAAGTTGATTAAGTTTTTCTTATGCAAATCAATTCCTTTAGAGTCAACAGGATCTGAGTAATACATATAATTATTTTCTTGTGTTAATTGTAGATGTTGGGTCAGATTCTAGAGAAAGATAATTAGATAGATTATTAAGGTCACAAATTTAGTCAAGTGGATATTCAATTTCTATTGATAAATCTTCTTGGGATTTAGTTGAGTTCATCATTCATCATGCTGAGATATTCACTCCATGTTATTTCTAAACTGACTATTATATCGAGCAAGACAAAGGCTGAGTTATAAGTTGAGTCATACATAGATATAAGTGTAATTGACAAGTGGAAGAATAGCATTCCATTTATTTAGGGAAATATTTAATGGATTAAATTTAAGGTGGATTAATGATATTATTTTAACAATCCCATCAGATTTGCATGAAACTAGCTAAATATGTAGAGTTTAAGTTTGGAAAATTTGTCTAATCTACACAATAAATTTGCATGATCGAGTTTTGTCATTGTTGGTATTTTTTGTCCCATTTGAATTAGATAAGTAGAGGAAATATTACAACATGATAGTTTATTTTAATGGTGGAGGATCATTACAAACAAAATGTAGAAGGACTTGTCACTTTGTTGGTAAGGCCTAAATCCTCAAGTTTTTTTTTGGTCTACCTTGTTTAAATGAAGATCAAGGTTTTTTCTAAGATTGTAAACATAGTTATCTTGAAATTTTATGGCTTGGACACTCTTCTAGAAGTTTTGAGTTGAAATAATAAAATACATGATCATTTATTTGGTGAGAAGAACAAAAAATCAAAAGTGATGGTCTACAACAAAATAAAAATAGCAAGATCTGAGTTAGATTTGTAAGGAATAGTTTTAATAGGCTTTAGTCCAAGAAACTTGTTTTTCAAAAGTTGAAAAATAAGTTATATTTTCTTTATATTTATTAAACTTGGTGTATTATATAATAGAGGTGGTATTAAATAAGATAGTGGAAGACCTGTAAGTGAATAATGTATAAAATCAAATTAAAGGTAGATAAGTGTATCTTGGGCCAAACTAGAATGGAAATATTCAAAGCATCATCAGTTAAGAAAAATTGAACAAATTCAAATTTGTTATAAATTTATTGTTTTATTTTTGATGAAAGTGTATGATCCTAGGATTATTATCATTTTTGGTATTAGAGCACAAAACAAGGTGATGAATTTGTGTAAGTGTTAATATTTTAGTTTTTAATGATTTTGTTCTTGTGATTAGTTGATGGTTCTTATAGGGAAAGGAGAAGGTAGTCAAATACTAGAAAATCTAAGAAGGAATTAGAAAATCTAGGAAGGCTTGAAAAGAAAAGGTGAAGGGCTTGTGAAGATTAGAGAAGAGAGCAAAAGTGATTGATCTGAGAGAAGATCCAATAAGAGATCTTGGATAAACTATCAAAAGGCCAAGGTGAAAAAGACCTGGATGAGACAGGAGAGATAGAGCAAGAAGACTTTCTTAAGATAGTGAAAGAGGTGTTTAAGGAATTGCCAAATGTTAAGAGCCAAAACATAGAGAAAGAAACAAGAGGAGGAAAAATTCCATAAGGAGTTGGAAGAATTGAATAGGAGTATAGATCTGGTGATTCTCAGAGTTGAGAGTATGCAAACCTGATGGTATGGATAGGAGTTTAAAAAGAAAGTGAAACGGCCCATTAAACAAATAAGAGATAGAAAAAGAAGGAAAAATTTAAAAGTTACCTTGAAGATGTAGTGTAAGAAAGAGGAAAAGCTCAAGAATGAAGAGCTTGAATAAGATTAGTACTTGGTAGATGAGATGGATCTCATCATTGAAAAGATAGATCAGTAGCAACAATAACAGACCACCGAAGAGGTCAAGTGGCCAAATATTTTTATATCTAAATTTTCATTTGATATTTTATTTGTAGGAAAGCAAGTTGAGAAGGAAGGATAAATTTTTGATCTATCAATCATGGATCAAGGAGATGACACACTTCATGAAAGAGTGCTTAGACAAGAAGAAGAGGCTTATCATAATGCCTCTAATAATGAAGACTTGAATATGATCAAACAAGAAAAGTCAATCCTCACTTAAGAGGATGAGAAAGATGAAGATTATGAAACTAAAGACAAGGAGCTGTAGAATGAAAACTCAAGGTATAATGCAAAGCAATCAAAGTTTCCTTTTGATGTTGTTGAGATGTTAACTCTTGATGAAGAATATATCCTAAGAGAGATAGGAAAATATAAATAACAAGTTTCAAGTGAAGGAAGGTTGCTAGGAGATAAACAAAATGACATTTTTGTAGATATGGATATGGAATGACTAATGTGGAAGAGATGGAAGCTTTAGAGAATGCCATAAATAGTGAAGAAGAGGATAAGGACTATCCTAAAATAGAAATTGAAGAAATGAGTAGTTGGAATGAGGAAAATGAGTCTGAAAGAGAAGTAATTGAGGTCTTTAAAGAAGACGGCATACTTGAGTAGCAGGTATGGATTTAAGAAGAAGACATGAGAGAGACCTTAAGGTCTCAAATTTTAATATCTAATGTTGCATTGAGTTGTATATGTGCAGATTTGATGGACAAAGAGGTGGAAGCCATAGAAAAGAGATCTCTTGAAGGATCTCAAGTCAAGAAACTACAAAGGAGTGTCCTCATTCTATAGGGTAAAGTAATAAATAAGAACAATAAAGAAAAGACGAATAAGCAACAAGGCATAAATTAGATAGAGAAGATAACAAGCAAGCAAAGATACAAATGTGGAGCTAAGGAACATGCCCACATTTATGAAAATATAATTGAAGTAAATTAAGCTAGATAAGTTGGAGCAATGAAGGGAAACGTCAAAAAATACCATGAGTAGGAGCTCATGAAATATTTTGAGCGCAAGACTCTGATGCAGGAGCATTGACCAAGACTTGTAAATGATGTATAAAGTGGTCTTGAGAAAGTTGTATATTATGTCCATTATAAGGAGTTATCCTTGTTGTAATAAGTCTCAAAGGTTAAATGAGAGGTTGAAAAGATGTTTCATCTTTGTGTAAATGTAAATTATCTTATATAAAGCATTGGAAGCCCTCAATAAGGATATGTCTATGTTGGATAAAGGAAAACTTAGGATATACCATGATAAGAATGAGAAGTTGAGAGAATCATGGTCTTATTATTTATCAAAATCCATGTTTAGGCATAAATTAGAGTCTTTATAAGAGAAGATGGTATGTAAGAGAAAATATAAAGACCTTTCGGGTCTATATAGGAGAATAGAGACAGTGGTAGAAGATAAAAAGTAGAAGTGAAGAAGGCCTTCTAGGTATGTGTGTGTCTATAAATAAATATTTGAAAATTCCTAATAAATAAATTATTTTATGTTCATAATACGTGTTTCAAATAAAAGATATGTATCTTTGATGCTTGTTGGATTTTAAATATATAGACATGGCAATGGATGTTCTTAACAATCTACTGATAAGTTTATAGAGTTTTGTGTACATAAAAATGGTGTTTCTCATTTGAATTCAATGGACTATGAATGAAAAATCAAGTTGAGAAGAAGAATTCAAAGAATCTTTGTGCAATCAGGTAAAGGAGAAATCTATTTATCTTAACAATCATTCAAGTGATATTCGAGTATGAATGAAAAAAAATGGTTCAACATTCTGATATATTGCATGGTTGAAAATTATCTATGGAAATATTAATAAGATCTTGATTAGTTTTAAGATACATGTTATACCAAAATAAATGGTAGAATGAAGCTACTATTGATAGGTATGCATTTTTAGATGTTTTGTCAAATGTTTTGAAAAAGATGATGAAGCATATTTAAAGTGATATGACAATGATTTTTTAGTATTTGTAAAATGAATTATATTTCTTGTATTATTCATAGATATGTAATTTTGATCTTGTATAAACACTAGAATCATTAAATAGACCAAGTAGGTGGTTCCAATTTCCAAATTAAAACAAGTTATAGAGCTCCAAGTGAGATTGTGTAATGCTAGATGAATCCTTTAATAAGCTTCTTGATGTGTGCATAACATCTCTATACTATTGATGTATTGAAACAAATCTAAGAAATTTATTAAGTGTTTCTTATGCAAATTGACTCCTTCAGAATCGATAGAATCTGAGTAATACATATAATTATTTTTTGTGCTAACTATAGATGTTGGGTTAGATTTTAGAGAAAGATAAGTAGATAGATTATTGAGTTTGAAAATTTAGTAAAGTAGATATTCAATTTATATTGAAAACTCTTCTTGTGATATAGTCGAGTTCATCATTCATCATGTTGAGATATCAACTCCATGTTATTTTTTAATTGCCTATTATATCGAGCAAACCAAAGGTTGAGTTGTAAGTCAAGTCATGTACAGATACAAGTAAAAGTTGACAAGTGGAGTAATAACATTCCATTTCTTTAGGGAAATATTGAATGGATTCAATTGAAGGTGGATTAATGATATTATTTTGATAATTCCAATTAGATTTGCATGAAACTGGCTAAATACCTACAACTTTAAGTTTAGAAAATTTATTTGATTTTCACAATAAATTGGCATGATTGAGTTTTGTCATTGTCAGTGATTTTTTGTCCCATTTGAATCAGCCAAGTAGAGGAAAAATTATAGCATGCTAGTTGATTTTAATGATAGAGGATCATTACAAGCAAAATGTAGGACTCATTAATTTATCAATAAGGCCTAAATCCTCAAGATCAAAGATTTTTTAAAGATTGTAAACATAGTCATCTTTAAATTTTATGACTTTGACACTCTTCCAAAAGTTTTTATGTGAAAGAACAAAATACAGGTTTGATTGTTTGGTGAGAAGAACAAAAAATCAAAAGAAATGATTTGAAACAAAAAAAAAATAACAAGATCTGAGTTAGATTTGTAAGGAACAATTTTAATAGGCTTTAGTTTAAGAAACATGTTTTTTAAAAGTTGAAAAATAAGCTTATTTTATTTAGATTTATTAAACTTGGTGTATTATATAATAGAGGTGGTCTTATAGAAGATAGTGGTAGACCTGTAAGTGAATAATGTACAAAATCAAATTAAAGGTAGATAAGTGTATCTTGGGCCAAACTAGAATGGAAATATTCAAAGCAACATCAGTTAAGACAAATTGAACCAATTTAAATTTGTTATAAATTGATTGTTTTGTTTTTTATGAAAGTGTATGACCCTGGGATTATTATCAAACATGATGCATGGAGTGTGTCAGGTGTGAACCCTGATTGTCTTCCAAGATCAAATGTTAAAATTTTGATGTTTTTCTAGCCATGTTTTAGATCCCATTATTTATATCCATGATGGTGATAAGGGTTGTAATGGGGGATTTACCCCCATTGTAGGGTCTGGGGGATGAATCCCTTGACAAGGGGGTCTTTGGCCACACGCCTTGGTGGGGCTTTGGGGGCAATGCCCCCAAAGGGAAAAATTTATTAAAATTGCCTTATAAAATTGTAATTTCATAGTCAATCTTGGCCATTGATTATAGGTTTCCAAATCTGATGGTAGAGGTTATGTTGAGGTGTTTTTCCACCCTAAAAGTGATTTGAGATTTGGCTAAGAGGTAAGAGAAGATTATTATAAATAGAGAGGAGGTAGAGAAGGTAGAGAGGTGTAACAGGTTTTCTTGCAGGATTTGTTTCTCCTTTGTATTGCTGGAAATAATATAATGGACAAGTTTGGTGGATGTAGCCCATCTTGGGTGAACCATGTTAAATTTGGTGTCTCCTATTTTATACATGTTTATGATTATTTTTTTATGTTTGATTGATTTTTTTCATAATTTCTCTTGTATGCAAGTTGGGGAGAAATATGAGTTTTATTTTATCATAATAGAGTGTATAGTTTTTGTTAGAGTGATTAAAATTTCATCTAATTATTTTTAACAAGACCTAAGTTGTACAAAAGGAGGTAATTGAGTGACTATGTGAGGAGAGAGATTGGAAGTCTTGATTTTCAAACTAATCTCATCTAGTTCATCATCATATGAATATAAGAAACTAGGTGGTATGTTTCCTATTAGTTTAGATGACCATTATAACCTCTAGTAGAGTTCACATTATAATTAAAGCATTGTGACTCATGGAATGGTATGATAGGTAAAGGTTTGATGGTAGGTATTTAAAAAACACCTCATTGTTGGAATTTTTCAAAATTCTAAAGATTGGTATCTCACTTAATCTTATTTATAGCACCTTATAAGGAAACTTAACACATTAGCATGCTTGAAAATCTTCCATTCTCATGTGGTGTGTCCAAGGACAACTGAGTAAAATGTTATAAGAAAGTGTGAAGTTAAATATCATTATTTTGACATGCACCATGATGGGGGAACTATGATAGGAAGCCAAACACATCTTAAGAGAGGAATTTTTATTATATCATATCCTTGACATGTACTTTGAGTAGATTTGAGATTACATTTATAATATCCATGTGTTTTAATGAAATCAAGGGAAGCCACACAAATGCTTGAACCTTCATCAATTAAAACACATTTAACTTGGATATATCCTATTTTGAAGCTAATGAACAATGAAGGATCATCCACATGAAGTAATATATCATCATAAATCATGGAAGAGATAGGCAATTTGAGTGAAAGATAAATATATACCATTTCATCAATGTGGATAACCATTTCTCCACACTACTTAAGGATGTTATCTTCAAACCTTGACAAAGTAGCTTCTTACCCCATAGGTGGAGGACAATCGATGTTCATTTTGAATAAGATTTGCATTAGTCAATTACGATGATGAGTATAAGTTCTCATACATTCTAAGAAACGGATTTGAGATGGGACATGTGAAATTTCTGCCATAGGATCCCATTCATTAAATCCCATTAGAATTTTATTAGATAACGATGCATAATGTTGAAGTAAATACTTTGAGTATGTAGCATAAGTGCATTTAAATTGATGTTGGTAAGGTATGGTAGATGGATATTTGGTTAATGTGGGTAGACAAACTATATTTGATTGTATTGTTTTAGATGACATGTTTGAATAATTGGTTTTTTCTTGTGTTTGAGAGGAAGAAGTACCAAATCTAGTACATTTTACAATTTATATGTGAGATGTTTTAGTTAAAGGAGAAGTAGAATTCATATTTATAGTATGTGAGGTATTGCCTAACTATAGATTTAGATCTGGCACATTAAAATTAGTTAAATTTACTGAAATTGGTTTGATGTGCCCCAATTTTGTGAGATGAGATGGGTAATAATATTAAATAATATGATACTTGGGGTAATTTTTGTAGTTTGAAGATGGATGATGATCGATATAGGAAAATATTATCCTTATATTATTCATATTAACAACATTCTCATCATTTATGTTAGGATCCACAAAACTTTAGACATTATTGGTAGTGGGAGGTTGGTTAGAATTATCTTGTTGATTAGGAAGGGGATCCTTGTAAATAATTAAATGAGTATTTTCTTGATTTAAAGATTCAGTTTTAGATTTAGTTTTAGTTTCATGAGCCTTAGTTTATGCTTCATAATCTTGTTAACATGAATGTATGAGTGGCTCATGATCAAAATTAGGCCCAAGGAAATAGTCCATCAAAAAATTTCTTAGATGGTGACAAGTTTCATGAGAATGGCCCCAACTTTCATGAAACCAAAAAACATTATGTCGATCATACTAATGTTTGGTAGGGAGAGTAAGATTGATATCTTGTGGCAAAGGTTGAGGAAGATAATTTTGAATCTCTACTAAGGAAATTGAATTATGGACATCTACATTATGTATTTGATAAAATCTAGAAATAGGATGAGAATTGTTAGAAATTGATGATGAAGGCATAAGCTCTATGGGATTTCATGGATCAATGGATTGAATGGTGTGTATGGAATATTAAGTGTTTTTAACACCATCATTGGTTGCATGTATATTTTTAGCTTTCATAAGCATTTAAGTCCCTATTGGAGGGTGCGAAGGCTCAAATTATTGTATAAGGAAATATTAATGTTTATCTTAGATAAGGGATTATTCTAAATATTTTGGAGAAAGAGTCCTCACATGATAATATAATTTGGGGTGAAGAGCATTAGTGAATAAATGAAATATATTATCATTAGACATGTTATGCTTAGCTTTGTTAGATAAGGTTTTCCATCGTATGATGAATACTTGTGTTTTTTCAAATTTTAATATTTTGAAATTGATAAAATGAGCTAGCGTTTTTTGAGAAATATCATTAGTTTAGAATTCTTCAGCGAATGCATTAACTAAGTATTCCAAGCTAGTGATATAATGAGATTTAAGTTGATTATACCAATATTAACCATCACCTAAAAAGGTTTTAACTAAGAGATTGGTGGTGGAAAATGTGTTGATTTTAACCCAATCTTTGTATATATTTTCAAAAGTCTTCAAATGCAAGGCTACATTAGTGGATGTATTATAAGTGACAGTGAGAACTATGCCACCTATGTTAATGTTTACAATTTGAGGAATTAGAGGTTCCATTTTTAATTTTTTGATAGCATTGTTAAAAAGTGGAGATTGTTGAGGGGTATCAAGGTTTTACTCCCCATAATTAGTAGTTGGGAATTATTTTGGAAATGTATTAGTTGATTTTTCATTTTCATCATTTGATTTGCACTATTATTTTGAATGGTATCCATTTGATTTAATGTTTATAATAAAAATTGATTAATGTTAATGATATTTTGACTAGTTAAAGAAACATGGGATATATTATCATTATGCAAGGCATTGAGAGTTTTAGATTCACTAGTAGCTTGAGATGCACTAGTATTTATATGAATATGATTATTAGTGAGGGCATTTTGAGTAGACCCGCTAAAATTCATGTCTACCATGTTTGTAGAAATATTTGGCATGGAGGATGAAGAATGTATGGAATATTTTGTCATACTATTATAGGGAGGCATGAGAGAAGAGAAATATGTGATATAAATCATAGAATGACTTGCCCCAAATATTGTATCAAAACTACGTGAAGGTGAATGGGGTTATCCAATTTGAGGTCCCATCGTGAGGTTATAAATGACTATAGGATCCTTACCACAATGTTGAGGGTTTTTATTGATGAATATGTTCATTCATATACTCAATATCACTTTCAACCTCTACTATTTGTAGGAATAAGGCATTAATATAAGTAGAATAGGGTGGAGTTACATAGTTGGTAGTCCTATTAGTAAGATGTATATTACTAAGACTAGGATTATTTACCACATGATATTATAGATGAATCTTAGAAGATTTATGAGGATTAGTAAGGCTCATCATGTTAGTTTGATTTTATTATGAAGCTTCATCAAATAGATGTGTCACGATGAAATTTTAATTTAAACACTTACTAGGAAAATGGAAATCTAGAGGTTGAAAATTAACAAGATCGAGTTAGTTGATCTTGTTAGACTAACAAGATGATGCAAAAATATGGAATTAGACTAGGTTGAGTTTGCCAAGCTAGTTGGAAAGGTAGGAAAATAGAATAATCTATAAATAGGCTAGGTTGAGCTTGTTGATCTATTTTTAAAACTAAATAAATAGAATAGTGTATAAACTAAATAGGTTGAGATAGTCTAACTAGTTTAAAATGAAAGGAATTAGAATAGTCTATAAACTAACTAGGTTGAGTTAGTCAATTTAGTTGAAAGGGTAGGAAAATATAATAGTCTATCAACTGAGTAGGTCGAGTAGGTTGATCTAGTAGAATAAAATATAAATAGAATTTAAAGTTGAAACACATAACACATAAATTATATCAATACTAGATAATGCACTCTAAAATACAACATACAATGGCAAACATCAAGTAGTAAAAATGTAATCTAGATGCTAACTAATTATCCAAAAATAAGATTAGAAAGTTGTACTAAAGGTTGTGATTGATAATTTATGGACTTCCAAAGATACTTGCTTGTCTATTGGATATTATCAATTAAATGTTTCATATTTATATCTATGGAAGAAGTGTCATTCACATATCACATTAAATCTAATTTCTAGGGTAATCTGGAAGAAACTTCTCAGTGCTAAGCACTAATTGAAGCACCACACAAAAATGAATGGATAGATTCTTAAGGTTTAATAAAAATGGAAATCCTAGGCTTTTATGAAAAATCATGGTTGTAGGGTACACTATGATAGATATTTATGCACATATCTAAAGGGGTTGTTAGATTTAAGTCATTTGACTAAAACTATGTTATTATTTTGATGTTTGTATGACTATATTGTTGGCAATCAATATGATGTTGTGAAATCTATCTTGAAGTAATTAAATTATGTTATTATTATTATTTTTGCTATGTAATTATGGGATATTTGGTAGAAGACATATCTTAAGTGATACATTTAACTAGGACTGCATCATTTGGTATCAAAGAAATGAAAAAAAAACTCTAGTATTGAGAGATTGAGGTTGGTGTTCTCTATTCTTTATGAAGGTGAGAAGAGAATAGAGGAATGTGTAAAATAGGTCTATGTAAGATTTTTATTGGTGTAGTAGTAGATATAAAGGTTGTGAAAATTTAATATGCCACCAAAAAGAGTAGGAAAAGTGGGTGCATCAGTATAAAATATGAATGAAATACTAGATGAGGTCACATAAATGTTAAAAATTATGTAGAAAAGGTTAAATACAGTAGAGAAGAGGATTCATCTAGAGGGATGATGTGATAAATGCATAGGTTGAATCACAAGATGAGGATGATGAAAAATATCAAAATCAACAGCGATTGGATGATGGAAAAGAGAGGATTATTAATAACATATATAATATTTAAAGAAGAACATGAATGAAGGTTTAATGTTTTAATGGAACAATGAACTCATAAAAGCTAATAGATTATATCATAGAGGTGGAATATTATTTTGAGTTTTAAAAAGTACTATATGAGCACAAGATGAAGGCTTCATAGAAAAATATGAAGGGACATGAAAATATGTAGTGGAAGGAGGTATAGATTGAGATAAATTAATAGGACAAGGACCAAATAGTAAGTTAGGAAAGGATGATTGAAAAATTAAAATCCAAATTTATCCTTTTGGAATATCTATTGGTTCTATAGAATAAGTTACATAATCCATGACAAAAATGAGTTATGTTTGAAAATATAAAAAGAGGTATTATAAAAGATTAATATCCCAACTAGTCATAGTGATATGTGTGTGTAATGAATTAGGATGGATTTGAAACTTATCCTACTTAGTGGATTCAAAGCTTGGATAAGAAAATATTATCAAAATTATTCATTACATAGATATTTATATCATTACATGACCAATTTGGATCTACTAAACCTAACTAAGGGATCTCTTACCACATAATATCAAAGGAGAGGGTTTCAAAGCCTCTAGGTAAATGAAATTATGTAATAAACCTAGATAAGGCTACAATGTAGAAAATAAATATAATATAGTTATCACTATAGCTTATGTCACAAATGGGGATAATTAAATAAATAAAACAAAAATATGAAAAGATAACTCTACTCAATTCAATCTAGAGGTATACTAAGCAAGGAGTGCAACATTCATGCAACTACTTTATGCAATATATATCTACCAAATGATAAACTAAAATTTAGGAATACTTACCTTGAATTGAATCTATCATGACTCAATATTTCCCTTTGACAATGGTGATTTTTAAGAGGTTATTTTGGATTTGTAATGATCACACTATATAAATCAGCTCTATGTTAAAACACTCCTACTTTGCATCTAAGACTTTCTGACAAGACAAACTTCTTTTCCTCTAAGGTGAAACACTAGCAATGACTCATCCAATGTAGAAATAGTAGAATTGAGAGATGTAAAAATGTGAAAATGAATGATCCCCTCTTTATAAATAAAGTGAAAGGGATATTTATAGGCAAGCCTCCCATAAATTTCATCAACAAGATTAGCTAGGTTGATTTTGTTTGGCTAGACATAAACTTAAAAATAAATACCTTCACTTACCTTATTATTGTGGAATAAATTGTGCATGAGAAGAAGGTGAAATAAGTGTCCAATGTACAAAACATTAAGTGGACCTAAAATATAAGATACATTTGAATTTATTTTAAAAATATGATTTGAGAATAGAAGTGTTCTCTACATTATCAAGATTTTATAAAAAAATTAGTTTGAAAAAAGAGCTTTTTGAAACGTAGTTATGAGCAAAACATAGATTTTTTTATAAATAATTGGTAGCTAAAGAATTTATAAATTTTAAATATAAATCATATTTTTATCTATTCATTTGTAAATTTATTATTTTGAAAAAATAGAGCTCAATGTGACCTATAGGAGTGATGAGAGAGACCATGGCACAAAAGTGAGGAAGATGAGGTAGAGGGTGCATAACATATGTTACTAGTATGATCTAGGTATGGTACATATCAAATTTTGAATTTTTATCATTTTAATTATAAAATGAGGTAGATTTGAAAAACTAGGTATCGAGTTAAATTTGTATAGTAGAATGGGTAGAGTAGGAATTAATATGAATAATGGGTAGGGGCAAATAGGGTCATTAATGCTTAAGGCATTAATGAAAAAAGTGTGGAAAATCACTACAATGAATGAACAGGATTGGCTAGGCTGATGTAGTTTTAAATTAGTAATTTGATAATAGTGGCTGATTTCATAGCATCTAGTTGATCTAGTTAGTAATTATCTAGATGACTATGTGTATACAGGCTGATCTAGTCTAATATTATATCAGCACCAATTGCATACATCTTAGTTGTTGTGGTAATGTATGTATGTGTCCAATGTAGTTTTAATAAATGGACAACTTCATATAGAGTGGCTGATGTAGTATGATTATCTAGATGACTATGTATTGAGTGGTTAATGTAGTTACATTACTTGGATGACATTATCTAAAGTGGTAGATTAAGTTTTATTTTAGCAGTGGATGACATAGCTACATATATGGATGACTTAGTAGAAAATGTATTCATGGCTTATATAGTTATTTATGTGGTTGATGTAGTATAGAATGTTGAGAAAGTGAAAAAAATGGTTGATGAAATAATTAATTTGGATGTAAATGCATGAATTATTAATTTTTATAATGCAATGTGCTTTGTTATTTGATATTTCGAAGAGGTGATGGAGACTCTGGCAATTAGTAGATGCAATTTGGTTAATATAATTGTTGGATAGATTGATAGTTGATGATCTTTCATGCTTGAATACATTAGGATTTTGAGGTATTATATAGGTGTACCATAGTCCTTTGAGTGTTGATTTAGTCATCATATTAATAGGAACATAGGAGTGACTAAATAATAATTTTAGGTCAGTGGTGGATAGGAATACCATTGAGGTGGGTATCACCCTAGAGGATGTCTATGCAATTTTTGGACCTCATATTGTAGGCAATATTATTAATTTTTGATACCCCTGAGATGGATCTTGAGAGACAACCCCTAGCCTTATGGGTGTCTAGCTCAAGGATTTATTTTGATGTCTTGCGAGTGCATTTGTTTCATATTTATGTGTTAACCATTCTAGATTTTTGGAAGGATATTATGGCATTATGACATATTGTGATATATATCACAAGTTGCATGGGAAGGTTTCACTATATGTATTCACCTTATGTAATTTAATATTAGATCAAGGTACTATGTATGACTTGGGGTCAATTATTTAGGTGTAGTTAGTGCACACTATGTATAGCATTTTATCACATGGGTTGATGACCATGGGCCCTATTATTTTCTTGATTAGATGGATTTATGAGAGAAATTTCCTCTATATTAGCCTATGGGGGTTGCCCCATGTGATAGATTATAGTTTACCTCATGTTCTAGGATGGAGATATGACCATGTGCTATAGATTGTACCTCATTCCATAGCATTGAAGAGTATCACTTGAAGGGATTTTTTTGGTAGTAGAATGTGGGTATTACATCTAGTTGGTCTTATTGGCCAACCATTTTAAGGGATTGGGTCATGTTCATATTACTAGTCATTATACATGGTGGGTAGAGACACATCCTATTACATGTTTATGTGGTCAATTAAGATTTCCACATCTAATAGAACCTATAGTAGTGACTAGATATTAGGCATGACATATGAGGGAGTATAGGGGTAGTAGAAATTTAGGAGTGCCTATCGATATACCTATTGTTCATCCACATTGTTCAAGACCTTAAGCGAGATGAGGATGACAATAACAAAGAGAAGTGATATTTGTTGAGAAGGAGGGTAGTAGTGATAGATTAGGTAGATATAGAGGTGGAGGTGGCTATTATTATGCCAAATTAGGATTTAAAATTAACACCATGACCACCATGATGACATAGATAGGTGTAGGTATAGGTGGAAGAGGAGATGTAGGTAGAGGTAATTGAGCATGGAGATCCTATGACATTATGTAGAGAGTTGGTCCATAGTGTGATAGATTCATAGTGGACCAAAATGAGCTCATGTTCTCCCACTTAGTTTTGTATCACCTCAAAGACATGCCCCATAGTGGTACTTGATGACCAAGCTAATGGAGAGACTATTATTGGTGAGTGATTTGTATTTTGGATATGTAGTAAATGTTTAGAATGTTATGGATAGAAATATATATATTTGTTTATATATATGATTTTGAGATATGTGTGTGTGTGTGTGTGTGTGTGTGTGTGTGTGTGTGTGTGTGTGTGTGTGTGTGTGTGTGTGTGTGTGTGTGTGTGTGTGTGTGTGTGCATGTGTGCACGTGTGTGTGTGAGAGAGAGATAGAGAGAGATATCTAATGTACATTTGGTTTGTGTTTTATAGATACTTATGAGGAGTTAATATGGTTAGTGATAGTGAAAGAAACACATCATGATATTTTGGATGATGTGTTATTACATCATAATATTACCAATATGATTGATCATATTTTACCTTTTCCCCTACCTATGATAGTTGGTTTTGATTCATTAGTGAGGTCATTCTAGAGCTACAAGGATGAGGATATATAGTACATTTACCACTAGGAATGGGTGATGGAGATATGTGATCATGGTAGACATTGGTTGAAGAGCAGCCCACTCATTTGGATATGTTTAGAGAGTTGACATGTGTGTAATATCCCCGTTTCTCTTCAATTCTGAAACCTGATATTTTTTTGACTATTTCACTATATTTTACTTTTGCATGAAATAAGATACGATTTTGCAAGATTCATTCAAATAATAAATAAACCACAGTAAATCACTTAACTGGCAAATCAGTGCTCTTATTATTCTTCAAAATGATTACAATAATGAATCTCTGGCATGCATATAAATGAATACAAATATCATCTCAAAATCTGATCTTTTGCAAATCTGGGACGACTCTAATAGAGAAGATCTTTATCTGTGCAATATCTGAATAAAAAACATAATGAAATAAATCCATGAAAGCTCTGTGACAACTTCTGTATGAAGTTACCTCTCAAATCTGTAAACCTCTGTGATAACTTTTGCATGAAGCTATCTCTCAAATTGGCAATAGATCAACTGATATTTCATAGCCTCTGAATCACACACACTGAAGAGTTGATGTTCTCCAATGCAAATGGAATCCTGGAACCTTTGGCTCAGTCTTCACAGAAGAATTCTTCAATATCAAAATCAATAATCAAATCATACATAATCAATAATGGCCTCCATGTGAAACCCTTATACCCTCAAAAGATATGCTTGCCCTAATTAGGGTTTCTTAAATTAGCATTAGGGTTTCTAATTTAAAATTAGACCAAATAATTAATTTTTGATTAAATTAATCAAATATTAATATCTCCCTCAATATACGTCAGATCCTCGAACCGATCGAAGTTGGTGAATCAGGGAGTGATTCTGCACATGACCATACCAAAATAAGGGTGCTCTGCTGCATGTCAAATATCCCTAAATAATAGGAGCATCAAACAAACATGTCTGAAAGACCCCGAATGAATGCCCACTGAAACCATTTTGCAAATTGAAGTTAAGCCAATCTCCATTATGACCCTCTATCCATCTTATTAGCCTATGAAGGTCGCATAATAGGCTAATCATGAAGTCTGTCAATGTCCTCTAAAAAGGGGACATGACAATGTGTACAAGGCCAAATCACTAATTTATAGGGATAGATTGAGGGTCTTCATACATGAATGGAATTATTTCAATGCACCAATTAGAAGGGGAAATCTCATGGTTCAATGGGTAGTGTGGTCCATATAGAATATAGGTAGTGTGGACCATACTATTGAGCTATTATTGTATTATGTATATAGCATGTTATTGTATTGTATCTAACATTATATCCATTTAATATATATAGATCTATATTTGTTGTCATGATTCATGGATGTTATGGATGTATGTATTTTATTTTTAGTACATGTGTAAATTTTTGATATATGATATGAGAAAATGTATGATGTATTTTTTATTCTTTTCTAGAAATTCTGAACAAATGCATGGTTAAAAAGAGTGATATAAAATTTTAAAATGTAGAAATGTAATGTAAAATATATTAGATCTCATGGAAAAATAAAGTGTAAAAAAAACTAAATCATGTTGGGCAGTGTGTAAAATACAAATAAATAAAGTTTTAAAAAACACTAAATTTAATTAAAAAGCTTATAAAACATAAATAAAGGAAAATAATGTAAAACATACCAAATCACATTGAGAAGCATGTAAAATGCTTAATAAATAATGTAAGACATACTAAATCAAGTTTATAAGTATGTAAAATGTAAATGATTTGTAATGATAAAATAAAATGTAAAACACACTAAATCAAGTTTGGAAGCATGTAGAATGTAAAATAAGTGATAAAAAGGTAGTAAGATGAATTAAAATTAGATTTGTGTCAATCAACCATTTATAAAAAGTATTGTTGTTTTGTGGCAAAACATGGTATGAAGATTGAAGATGTTTTGTGAGGAAAGCCTCATCCTATCCAAGGTCTTACACTACAACTCACAAAGGGTAAACCAATAAGGTATATGATGGGAAGTACTAATAAATAGTAAGGAGATGTTTGTGAGGAAGGCCTAGTACTATCCAAGGTCTTACATTGCAACTCACATAAGGATAACCAAAGGGGTATGATCAGCTAACAAAAAATGTTCATCATGGAAGAACACTGGGAATGTTGTAATGAGAGAGGAAAGGGAAAAAACATGATATGTATGTTTGTAATGAACCTTAGTAGGCATGATACATACTAAGTAAACATGTAGGTACTAATAATTTATTAGATGATGAATTAAAATGATATTTATTTTTAATAAACACAAAACTTTGTGGGAGAATAAGTCTAGTACTAAGATAATATCATGAAGGTTATTTATACAATTAAAGTAAAATGGACCTACCTTCCCACAACATGTTCTCTTTTCCTCAAGGCCTCTTATAATGTTATCAATATACTATGAATATTTGGTACTTATGTGATAAAGTAGGTAACATGATAGATACTTTTGAGATTTCCTATTCCAATCTTGATGAACTTTATTCCTTAGGGTCTTGATCCCCATTATAATAAAACCTATCTATTAGGCTTGTAGCCTAATCACTTAAGATCCTCTTTGTAGAATATAAGACTTGATCTTATTATTTTTTAACTTGATTTGATATTATACTGATTAATATTTCAACTAGAATAATGGACAATATCTATAGATCCTTTCTTGAGAAAGATAATTAATAAATCTTTAGGATTCATCAATCTACTCTGTTAGGCCTAAAATAAAAGGTCTTTGACTCTCAATAAAAAACATATTTTATTCTATTCTCTCTTTTTATAATAAACCAATAGATCTATATGAATAGTAGATATTAACTCACAAGTGCCAAGATTTATAAGGAGTCATCTATTAGAACTCAAAATATCACTTTTTTTGACCCTAAACCCATTTTAGGCCTAATTTACTAGGTTTGTGTGATATACACTCTATAGTTCATGTAATCAAACCACTTCCAGACCAAATAAACCATTGGATCATGTGTAAAATGGTCTCTAAACCATGTTGTAAACACCCTAATTTGGTAAAGTAACTACAAGTACCATGTCTTTTGTTACTCTTCCATATGAAGGTCTTAGTGATGAATGCAGTCCTTGTTTGTATGGTAATTTTGAGTTTTTAAATATTTATTGTGTCTTATTTTCCATATTTATGGCACTCCCAGTGGTCCTATGTAACCCTCTCCCAATCATAGGGAATCACAGCATGCCTTTCTTTGTTTTAGATCTACTTTAAGCCTTAAGACACTAGCACCATTTTTAGGATAGTAGCACCATGTGGCACTAATGTCCAATTATGTTTCTAGTGTTTGACAGGTATTTTCTCTTATGTTTGAGTCCTAACCCTTTATTAAACCTTTTCTTATTTTTTCTTATCCCTCTTTTATAGCTTGTTGACCAATGAATAAGGTCTTATATTCAATTCAAAGTTCTTATAAATAAAGAGCCTCACAAGGCATTTTACATCTAGCACTTACTAGTTTGGCACATAATTACATAAAATCAATTAATAATACAACTCAATACTCTAAATACTACTCAATCATCACATCTATAAATTGCATGATTGATCAAATAAAGGCCTAAGTTAAATTCATTCTAACATACTATGCAATCTGATTATGCACATTCCCTAAGGGATAACTACATGCAATCTAAGACCCCTAACATTGGGGTTAATATAGGTAGCAATCAGAACAACAAGGGTTCTACTTCATGTTATCGTAACATGCCACAACCTATTTTTTCCATTCTTTTTTACATGTGATTTAGTTATTAATTCATGTGTGTAGATACTTATTAGGGTTTTGGATGAGATTTAGCTAAAATAGTGACACATGCAAGCTCTTAGAGTATAAATAACTACTTATAGGACCCCAAAACCTCTTGCATCTTCCTTAAAAGTTTCAAATAGTTCTTACAAGAGGGAAACTAGCACCATAAATGGACACTAGCACCATATGACATTAATGCCCTAATATTGACACTATTATCCAAGACCATATTTAAACCATAGTAAGAAAATAGAAGGTGCATACCTATTTATCCAACCTATTTTAGCTCCCTGATATGTAGAAAGGCCTATTTACCTCTAGATAATTAATCTTTCTCTTCTAACTCACTATTTTTAGAAAGGTTAATTGAATCAATTATTTACAATTTTCATTCCAGATTAGCATCATAGTTATCCCTTTAATAACATAACATTTACACTAGTTAAGTCTTAAAAGGTTAAAACATTTTGGGGAACCCAAATTAGTTCAAATATTGCTTAAAATCCTAGTTTTGCCTAGGGTTTACCTTCTCCTATTTTTCTTGCACTTAATTAGGGTTACAAACTTTTATTTTTTCTAATTTTTTAGCATAACCTAGCTCATTTAATCAACCTATATTAGTTTTTCATTTATTTAATTTAATTTAAGTTTTTTCAAAACAACCTTCATTCAAAACCCTAGATCCACATATCAGGTCCCTATAAATCCAAATACTAACAATTAGGGTTTCACTTACAATCTTAGTTTCTATTACACAATTGGTTCAAATTTTCTCTGCTATGCCCCTAACCTATCACATGTATGAGGACAATATTAGCCAAATTGTGGCTTAATTATCCCTCTTTGATGTTATATTACATTTATCTATGCTTTCTTTTGATTAGTAGGTCAGCCTATGGAGTAACCATGGCCTAGATAGACTATATATAGGAGGTAGTGGGTAATTATTTATCATCATATTGTGAATTCTGCTCTTATTGAAGCTTGTGGAGGTTGCCCCCTCGAAGTGGATTATCTATTATCATTTATTTGGATATATTTCAATCATATTTGGATATAATTCTTCTATTATACTTAATTCTTGAAGTAATTTCATTACAAGTGGTATCAGAGCTGTGATTTGGGCAATCTTGTGGGTGAAACACTAAATTTTTAAATTTTGTGATATATAAAAATTATCTTCAAAATTTTTATTGGAGGTGATAAATAATCAAATTAAGCTTCCATTAAAATTTCATCTCATTTTTATTTGTTTTACAAAAAGTTATCGCTATTTTATGGTTTTTCATAAAATTGCTCTATAGTGCACAATTCAAAGAAATTTTTTTGAGTTATTTATATTTTTGGAAAATATTAGAAAAATTTGGCTATGGTATGTTATTTGTATATTTTTATTTGAGGCTGAAATAATTCCAAAATTGCTTGGTCAAAGTTGGGTCAAAAGTGCCAATAAGGGTCGACATCGTTAAAACCCTTTTATGGCAGGTCCACAAACTCGGGGCTGAGGAAAGGGTGCTAAAACCCCAGGTAAAACTCCTAACAAGGAAGAGATGGAGTTAGAAGGGGGATGTACTAGACCCTTTGTACCAGGGTTTTTTGACATAGATCACAAAGTGAGCAAGCTTGACTATAGTGTGGCAAGGCATTCAGAGTGAGGTGCAAGACATACAATCTAATATGCAATTCATACAAGATAGTTTGGGAGATATCATGATAGATTTGAACATTAATCAGTCAAATCATCAAGATAACTCTATTGCACAAACCCACTAGGGTGGTTCTCCTAACCAGTCTACTTCAAATCTAACTCCATGGCCACAGAGGAACCTATTACCAAAGGTGGATATGCGCAAATTTGATGGAAAAGATCCACTCAATTGGATCAACCAAATGGAGAATTTTTTTGACCTACCTCAGATTCCAGGTGGATAGAAGGTTACCATGGCATCCTTGTATCTTGAACTTAATCAATTCATTTTGGTATTGATGGTTGTGTGCTCAAAAGAAAAAGATGACTCTCAATGTCACCTGGTCAGTTTTTATAGAGGAGCTACAATTACACTATGGCAATAGTGTGATAGAGAATTACTTCAGCCAACTAGCAAAATTGTGACAAACTGGCTCTGTCAAGGATTATATTCATCATTTTCAAAACCTATGCTTATGTGTGGAGACAATTTCTGAAGCAATCTTGAATGACCTATTTTTGGGTAGACTCAAGGACCACATTCAACATGAGGTATGCATGTTTAATCCACTTTAGATTTCTAATTCTATTATCATGACATGTAGAGCTGAGGAAAAATTCTTAGCCAACAAGAAGTAGCCATTCACTCACTTCAAATATCATAGCATATCATCACCAACATTTCCTCCACCTACTAGATTGACCCCTCAGCAAATTGAAGAGAACCGTGCAAAAGGATTATGTTTCAATTGTGACAGCAAGTAGAGTAAAGGACATAGATGTGCTAAGAATAATTTATTCTACATTGAGGGACCAAACAAAGATGAAGAAGTAGATGATGCCTCTAATGATGATAAGGAAGATATAGAGGAGGTACCTGAAGATTCCCAACCTAAAATCTCTTGTCATGAACTTGCAGGTATTATCACTCCACAAACTCTTAAGGTGGTGGGTTTCCTCAAGAAACAAAAGGTGACAGTGTTGATTGATTCAAGGAGCACACATAACTTTATAAACCATAAGTTGGCCACTCGATTGAACTATTTCATCTACCCAGCACCAAAATTTCAGGTCATGATTGCAGATGGTGGCACAATTAATTGTTCAAGGAAATGCCATAGTATTAAGCTTACTATGGGTGGGTACAATCTCGACTTTCCTATGTTTTTTATTCCCATGGGTAACACAGACATTATTTTGGGAGTCCAATGGCTCACAACCTTAGGTACCATTGAGATGAACTTCTAATAACTATTCATGCACTTTCATTTTAAAGGTAAGAAAATAGAACTACATGGATTACATGCAAAATATCCACAATTGATTAGTTCACATCAGATGACCAAGATGCTAAAAAAAGGGGGAAAAGGGAATTATTGCATGATTATGCTCCATAGAAGTTCAACCCAAATAGGTATCTATACATCCTGATCTATAGATAATTCTTGAGGATCACTCATCTATTTTTGGGGCCATGCCAAAAGGACTACCACCAAAAAGAAAACATGATCATGCCATTCAACTAATTTGAGGTAGTCAACCACCAAAAATCAAACCATATAGATATCCATATGCACAAAAGAGTGTAATTGAAAATATGGTCCATGAGATGCTGGCAAGGATCATCAAGCATAGCCAAAGTGCATATTTATCACCAGTGGTCATGGTGCGGAAGAAGGATGACACATGGAGGATGTGCCTAGATTATAGGGAACTCAACAAGTACACTATCAAAGATAAGTTTCCTATTCTAGTAATTGATGATTTACTTGATGAGTTGCATGGTGCTAATTATTTCACAAAATTGGATCTTCGATCGGGGTACCATTAAATTAGAATCAAGGATGAAGATGTTCATAAAACTACTTTTAGAACACATGAGGGCCATTATGAGTTTTTGGTAATGCCCTTTGGTCTTCAAAATGCACCATCTACTTTTCAGAGCTTGATGAACACTATTTTTAGGCCTTTTTGAAGGAAGTTTGTGCTAGTTTTATTTGATGACATATTGATTTATAGTCAGACATGGGAAGCACATCTGCAACATGTGAAACATGTGTTGATAGTTTTTGAGAAGCACCAAATTTATGTGAATCCATCTAAATGTGCTTTTGGAGTATAGGAGGTAGAGTACCTTGGTCACATTGTTTCCCATGAAAGTTTCAAAGTTGATCCCCATAAGATCAAAGTGATAATGGAATGGCCCATGCCAAAAACTCTCAAAAACCTTCGAGGATTCCTTAGACTAATAGGTTACTATAGAAGATTTGTGAAAGGTTATGGCAGCATAGCAGCTCCACTCACTGCATTGCTAAATAAGGATGCTTTCCATTGGAATGATGATGCCACCAAAGAATTTGAGAAACTAAAAGTAACTATGTGCACCACTCCAACTTTGGCTACTCCAGACTTCTCACAGATATTCACTATTGAATGTGATGCTTCTGGGTCTAGATTGGGGGAAGTACTAATGTAGGAAAGAAGACCCATTGCATTTAAAAGTCATCAATTCAAAGGTAAGAATCTACAAAAAACCTGTCTATGAGAAAGAAATGATGGCTATTCTTCATGCAGTTAAACAATGGAGGCCTTATCTGATGGGTAGACATTTTAAGGTGAAAATGGATCATGATAGTCTCAAATACTTTTTGGAGCAAAGATTATCATCTGAGGAACAACAAAAATGGGTAACCAAAATGTTGGGTTATGATTTTGAAATCATCTACAAGAAGGGTAAAGATAATGTAGTAGTAGATGCACTATCCAAATAGGATGCATCCACAAAAGCATTACTTTGTGCAATGTCCATGTTGCAAGTAGATTGGGTGGATGAAGCTAGGTTAGAATGGGAGCAAGACAAGGATACACAAGTTCTGATTTAGAATCTCCAACAAGGTAATTTATCCTCTGACAAATTTGAATGGAAAGGTAATGTCCTATGGTATAAGGGTAGGTTATACTTATGCAAAAATTCATAACTTAAGCATAAGATTCCTACAGAGTTACATGCATCTCCAATTGGGGGACACTCAAGGTTCTTAAAAACTAATCATATAATTAATAAAGAATTATTTTGGGAAGGACTTAAGGGATATGTACAAAAGTTTGTGGAAGAATGCTTGATATGCCAATAGAATAAAGGTGAAACAGTTAAGACCCTAGGTCTGTTACAACCGTTAGCAATTCCTAGTCAAAGGTGGGAGGAGGTTTCCATGGATTTCATCACTGGGTTGCCTTGTTATGAAGGTAAGAATGTTATTCTAGTCAGTGTGGATAGGCTTACATAATATGCCCATTTTTTTGCTCTCTCACACCCATTTTTAGCAAGTACAGTAGTGACTATTTTTATGGAAGCAGTTCTCAAATTACATGGAACCCCTAAAATAATTGTAAGTGATCATGATCCTATTTTTACTAATAATTTTTGGACTGAATTATTTTCTTGTTTGGTTACTCAGCTAGCTCATAGCTCATCTTACCACCCCCAATCTGATGGAAAAAAATGAAGTGGTTAACAAATGTTTAGAGGGGTATCTCCATTGTTTTGTATCAGATAAACAAGAACATTGGGTTAAATGGCTACCACTTGTAGAATGGTGGTATAACACATCTTTCCATACCTCTTTTAAAATGTCTCCATTTTTATCACTATATGGTTACCATCCACCTTTCATCACTTCTTCATTAAAGGTGCAAACCAAGGTTAGAGATGTGGTAGAGCACATTCAACATCAACAAGAGGTTTTGGCTAGTTTGAGAGAGAATTTGGCCTTGGCACAAAATAGGACGAAGAAACAAGTAGATCAACACTGTAGTGAGTGAAATTTTGAGGTGGGTGATTGGGTATTTGTTCATTTTTATCCTTATAAGTAAATGTCTTTGAATAAATTATGGCCCTTGCTCCTAAGTATTATGGCCCTTATCAGGTTCTACAAAAAATTGGAAGTGTGGCTTACAAGCTTGAGTTACCTCATTCTTCTCACATACACCAAGTATTTCATGTTTCTTGTTTGAAGAAGGTCATTGGATAGAAATTTTTTGCCCAGACAGAGCTCCCAAAACTAGATGAAGAAGGATGAGTCATTTTGGAACCAGAGAAGATCCTCCAAACACATACTAAGAGGTTGAGAACTAGAGATATTAGGGAATATTTGATCAAGTGGAAAAACTAGAGTAGTGAAGATGCAACTTGGGAAGGTGAAGAATAACATTCTTACCTTCATAACATCCAGAGTTGTTCAACATTGAGGACAACATTGGTTTGAAGGGGAAGGGCATGCTATGCCCCTAACCTATCACATGTATGAGGATAATATTAGCTGACTTGTGGCTTACTTATCCCTATTTGATGTTATATTACATTTATCTATGCTTTCTTTTGATTAGTAGGTTGGCCTATGGAGTAACCATGGCCTAGATAGACTATATGTAGGAGGTAGTGGGTAATTATTTATCATCATATGTTGAATTCTGCTCTTATTGAAGCTTGTGGAGGTCACCCCTCGAAGTGGCTTATCTATTATCATATATTTGGATATATTTCAGTCATATTCGGATATAATTCTGCTATTATACTTAATTCTTGAAGTAATTTCATTACATTCTCAATTGCACATATAATTACATTATATTATATTCTACCTCTTATGTGTTTGTTGTTCATTATTTACATTATATTATTTGTAAAGTTTAAAATGACATCTAAGAAGTCTTCTAACCCTCACCCAATTGTTGAAATTTTAAATTTCTCTCATAATTATAACAATGAATGGACAAAATTTCAATATTGTAAATTAGAGCATAATAATGACTTCATTTATAATGATGATTATGAATATTGTTATAATTATGGATATGAGGATTATTATAAGCATTACAATGATAAAGTAAATGAGGATATATTAGATACACAATCTTATTTTCCCTCTCACTCTTCTCTTACACCTAAAAATCAAATTAATAATATAATGCCCAAAGAGCGTCTTGTTGGAAATACTTTTGTTCCAATATTTTCAAATACTTTAGCTACCTCATTATTCAAATTAAATCAATATATGTTCAATACACGAAATACACTTTTTCATGATTCAAGTAAAGTAGATAAAAATAATGCATCTTCTTCACCCTTCTCATTTAAATTGAAAAATGTGTGTACCAATGATATTACACCTTTTAGAAATACAAAAACTAAGGTAGATGAAATTATTTTATTACCTTCTTATACATTCCAAGTTCAATAAAATGATTCTTTAAATCAAATTGATAATGAAAATGTATTTAACCCTTCTCCTACATGTCATAATATGCAAAAAGAAAACATTATTATTCCTTCTTCTACCTTTGACTCCAAAACTTAAAGTGATAATTATACTCTGATTTTAATGAACCTTAGGATAATGATGATTATTGTGATTATGATAAAGAGGACATAAAATCTACACCTTCTATTTCTCCTCCTACCTAACCTTTTTATCTTATTCAAAAAAATACTAGGTCACATGTAAAACTCTCTCTCTCTCTCTCTCTCTCTCTCTCTCTCTCTCTCTCTCTCTCTCTCTCTCTCTCTCTCTCTCTCTCTCTCTCTCTCTCTCTCTCTCTCTCTCTCTCTCTCATGTTCATAATTTACATTTACTTGAGAATAAAGTATCTTATATTTAATTAGCATGTGATACTTCTATACAACTTAAAAATGTAAGACATACCAATGAATTTCCCTCAACCTAACCTAAATGAGGGTGATAACTCATTTTCTTCTAACCAAGTCCCAGCTATCACACATTCAAAGGTTACAGAGAACAAACCAACCCTCCCTAAAAATATTCCCAATGGAATATATCAATGGATAATATTAGAAAAATCAAAAGTTAAATGAACCCCTTGATAATGATAATATACCTTCACAAGAGGTAATCTCCTTGATGCATGTTGTGGATGTAAAGCATACCACTCAAGGAACCTTCATAATAATAAGAGGCCTTTATCATTCCTCTTATAATGAATTACATTCATAATAAGGAACCTTTATCATGCCTCTTATCATGCCTCTTATGATAAAGGCCTCTTATAATGCATTACATCATTTCACATTGGAAAGTAAAGCATACCACTCAAGGGTGGATTCTAATGCCATCCATTATAATCCCATTCCATGTAGGATTTTCAATGTAACATTACCATCAAAACTATAGATACTAGATTTAACTAAGCTTGATGGACATGGAGATCAATTCTTGTATATTAAAGCTTATAGGAAAGATATGGCACATGTTACTAGCAATTTGACTCTTTTACAACTATATCTAAGGAATATAGAGGGTCAAGCAATAGATTGGTTTCATTATTAACTCCCTAGTGGTTCACTACACACATACTATGAGTTATAAGAGGCCTTTATCATGCATTAAATTCATAATAAGGAACCTTCAGTTACATATGAGAGGTTACCTTCAGTACACCAGGGCTAGTAAAAATAGTCAATGAATACATTCTAAGATTCAAAACATGTATGCATCAGTTAATCTAGAAATAAATATATGTAGAGGTATAATACCCTTTTTATATAGGTCTCATTATCCCTACTTGAGATAAATTTATATATGAGACATCACAGTCATTCAGACATCTATGTTACATAGCTTTGGGATTAGAAAAAAAGTTGGGACTTGTGTTTACACATTCAGAGGTAGATTTGGATGTAGAATTATCAGATCCCCACTCATCAAACATGGTACAATAACCTTATCCACTTCCAATTAAGAAAGTAATGAAATATAAATATCTGATAAAGATAATCAACAAGGGAAAAGAGCCACTTCATAAAGCACCTCTTATAGTGAACATAACATAAGATACACACATAGGGGTTATATAGTTTTTAGACATGGATATGACTCATGACATCTTATTTACATTATTAGATAGGGATATAATCATAATTACTCCTATTAATAATCATCTAGCACATCATTTGCATAGGGTACACAATAAGCCATATTTCAATTTTCATAAGATAAATGGACATTTAAATGATCATTGTTATGTAGTTTAGGCTTGCATTGATCAATATGTTAATTAGGAATTATATAATTCAGATATGGGGGGCACTAATATTTCAATATCCACACTCTTTTGAACCACACTCCTATATAATAGAGTTATCTTAGGATGTTCCCTTTAAGGAGCCATTAGTTACTCATCATATGAACCATGTAGTTTTTAGGACACTTATTTATGAGTGATTTGGTGCACCATATATTTAGTAGAGATGGCATACAATTCATAGAGATCAAAGCATAACTTTATTTTGTAAACTAATCAGATATATGGTTCAAAAACTATAGAGATCAAATCAAATCTTCAATTCATACACCAATCAAGATATATTAAAACAAACACAAAGATTAGATCATAGTTTTAGTTTGTACACCAATCAAGATATATGGAAATGACTAAAAATATCAAAGCACAACATTAGTTTGGACACAAATCAAGATATTTGAAAATAACTACAAATCTCAGAGCATAACTTTAGTTCAAAAACCTATCAAGATATTTTGAAATAATTACAAGGATCAAAATCTAGTCTCAATTTGAACACTGATCAAGATATTTGCTAAAAATCATAGAGTTTTAAGTGTAGTTTTAACACACTGACCAATCAAGCTCTTTGTTATAGAGTCTAAACACCTAGCCACTAACAAAATATCACAAAAAAAATTAGTTTTAGATTTTACTTCTACACTAACACAACATAATCACTATGGTCATTGGTTCTCCATGTCATTTATGTTGAGATAGGGCATACCACAATCACATGATCTACACATAAATATATAATAGAATACAAGTAAAACCTAGACCAATAAATAACAAATCCTAATCCACTACACATGTATCTAAACATTCATAAACAAATCAAATTTCATTAACTCTACTTCAAAAAATACCATATACCAATATCACCATTTGAAATAATCAAACCAATTAAACACATGTCAACATACACAATATAACTAGATCCAAACACCAATATACATAGTAAAAATATAATCCACAAACATCCATATATATAACTCAAAATATAGTTTCAATACAAGAATAATACATCACTCAATAATGCATACATGGTCACTAGGACCAGCCCCCTCACTCTCACTCTCAGACATATCCATGCTAGAACTAGATGTTCCACTCTCCCTCTATGACCTAGATCAATGAATGCACCTAATATCCCTCTCATGATATATACCTAGTTCAAACATACACTCAACATGTTCACACTAAAGATGTATGTAGTCATCCACTATCTAACTAATGGCCCCATCTAGATTATAAGGTGCAGGCATGGTCTCCCTATATAACTCCATGCGTGCCTTATCTATATTTGTAGTTACTCATCATTATGTTATAGTACCTATCATACCTTAGTCAAAAAATGGGCATGAATACTAAAAAAATCAATGTCCCTCTCTACCAATCTATCCTTTATGACATCATCAAGAATATTTCATGTCAATATGTAAATCACCAAATTAGTGGTAGTCTCCCAGTACTCATCATAACTTAAACCTGCACATACCCACAAAATAAATTAAATTCATAACCAAGTAAAAGAGTACAAATATACATAAAATATACAATAAAACTATAAAAAATTACCATTAACAACCCTAAGGGGATCTACCTCCATTACATCCTCTATGATAATCCCAACTCTCAAAAATAAAGGTGCCCATCTATGATCTCTCCACTAGGATGTATAGGCATCAGTGACTCCTAAATCATCTACATATGGTATATCAATCTTAAGATCCTAATTTATCAAATGAATAGTGGATAACTTATTATTAAATGGACTTGATCTACTACCTAACCTCACAAGATCCCAAGAACTCTTCAGCATACCACTGGTGTTAGGGACACATCCTAAACCACATCAAACTATCATGTAACCCACTCATACTAGAACTAATCATACACATTTACACAATTGTCATGCATCAAAAAACTCACTTGAATCCATATAAGATAATTACCATCTTTAGGACATCCCTTATAACCCTTATAGGGCCTCCAGATAATGTCTCCAATTGTCAGACTATCTAGCACATGCTAGTACTACATCATTCTCCCCTAGCCACATGACCCATTCCAATCCACATATATATAAATAATTATGGATGATACCAATCATCTCATAAAGGAAAAATTATCCTACTCAATTCTATGTGCTCATACACCCAATAGTGTAGATGATCCAATCCCTTTGCCACACATATTCTATGTGAAATGATATAAGTCCTTGTACAAGTGGGATAACATCAGCTAACAACATGAATATATAGTACCATGATCCTTTATATTATGTGATATTTCATGCATCATATAGAATAATGATACCCCACTCTCATATACATCCATAAATGAAGCTAATAAAATGGCTAAAAAATTCTAGTCATAGAACCTCAGTAGTGACAATCAGTATTAATAGGATATCGATGTGGCTCCCTATATGATGATTCCCTATAGCTATAATATATAAATACCTAAAATCTCATGGTATATCCTAAACACATACTCCATCCTATATCCTAAACATCTACCTATAAATAGGTAGTTATAAAATCTTGTACACATCCTCTAAAGTAAGGGTCATCTCCCTAATCAGTAACTAAAAAGTGTAGGTATCTACATCCCATCTCTCACATAATGTAGTCACCATGTGTTTATCCTAGGGAATATGATATATTAATTCTACATGTATCAAACTTGAACTCTCAAGAATGGCCATCTTAGCATATGACAAGGGTAGACCCCATAGGGTCTCCATCATTCATCCAATCTGAAACTCTCTCATCTATGCATCAACCTAGAAAATGACAACAAAATTAGGATCAATAGTGTAAAATTAGAAAATAATAGATAATAATAGGCATAAAAATGAAGTCATAAATAATAATAATTATAAATATATCTTAATGGAAACTATCACTGCATATAGGATAGTAGTGTCACATCATGCACACTAGTTCTAGGTTCTAGACAGTAGCACCCACATAAGGACAGTAGTACCACTTTTCCAAAAAAGGACATAAACTAGCATATTTTTAGTAAAAAAAGATACATTAAAATTATAACAATAGGAAACATTATGGACTCCTTACTAAGGTAACCTCCTCTTTGGATTTGATCTATGCTTTCACCTACTTGTATCAGGTCAAACTGGCTCCTTATCTCAGTGATATATTCTCTAGCTCAGAGAAGCAATTGATCTCAACTCAAATGCTTCAAATGAAGTAAAAAACTAATAAAATAACCTATTTAAGTCACATTTATCAAATTCCACCTTATTGAGGTTGACATTGCATGCCAATTTCATGAACTAATACCATTTTTTTGTCTATGCAATAACTTTAGAACCATAACTCTAATTTATGAACTGTCTCTCGGATGTGGGACTTGACATCAATGCACCACACCCTGTATTGTTTAAACCAATATCCTTATAAATTTTAACTCTAAAAATGACAAAAAAATATTACCATAACAAACTTAGTATACACAAAATATTTATCCCCTTACCAGACTCTATCACAATAAACAAACTATTGAAAATTAAAACAACATCACACCCACTATTTAACACCAATACATACAATCATTAACACTTTTGGTTAGATACCCTCACAATAGTCTCAAATCTCTCACAAAAAGGAGGTCAAATACACATATATTTATTTACATATACAAAGGTTCAAACACATAAGTTCACTCAAATAAAAATTTAGACACATAGGTCTACACATATATTTAGATGCACAAGTTCACATAAATACACAAGTTTACTTATATATAACTATTTATACATATAGGTCTACACAAATATATAGATAGCTAGATATAGTTATTCAAATATACAATATGCCTAGATATAACTATGTAGATATATAGTTTTGACTTAGATATATAAGTTCCTTTAGATACACGACTACATTACTTAGATTTTAGGATTAGGGGGAATGATGCACAACACACATCCTTGATCTCTATTTTTATATTATCAAGTTATACCCAATATCATCACCAGGATGTCACCAAGTTTTCACTAGTTTGGTTCATAAGACCATCTACAATGGTTGATCCATAGCATTCCACTAGACCCAATTTACATACCTATATTTAGTTTAGGTACCAGAGTAGGGGTAATTGAGCCTTATTTCTCCACACATTCAATTTACATAATGATATTAAATTTATATATTAAAGTAGGGGAAATTAATCCTTGTTTCTCCACACATTTAGTTTATACACTTAGATTCAATATGGATATCAGAGTGGGGGTAAAACAAGATTTTTGTTCCTCATGATTCAGTGCACCATTCAGATTTAGTATAAATGACATCCACACCATGGAGTTCTGCTTCACATATTTCAATCCATATCCTATCCAATTCTATGGCCAAGAAGTGGGTAAGGTCTAGAACACATTCACATAGGCAAGTATAGGTACACATTCCTCTTTTTCTTTTACTTTAATACTTTCATTTCATTGTATTAATAGAATAAAAAGGGGGAAAATGTTTATCCTAATTTGGTCAAGCAACCATAAGTATTATGTCTTTTACTTCTCTTTCACATGGAGGTCTTAGTGATGAATACATTCCTTATTCACATGGTCATTTTTGGTCTTTCGATATTTCTTGTATCTTATTTTCCCTCTTTGTGGCACTCCCAATGGTCTTAAGTCACCTTCTCCTAGTCATAAGGGCCCCTAACCTGTCTTGATTTGTTTTAGCTCTACTTTAAGCCTTAGGAAACTAAAACCATTTTTAGGATAGTATCTCTAATGTCCAAATAACTCTAGTGTCTAACAGGCATTATCTCATGTGCTTGACTCATAACCCTTTATTGAGCCTTCTCTTATGTTTTTAATCCCTTATTTACAACTTGTTGGCCAATGAATAAGGTCTTATATTTAAATAAAATTTACTTATATATAAATATCCTCACAAGGAGTTTTACATATAAAACTTACTATTTTGGCACATTATTACATTAAATCAATCAATAATACAACTCAATACTCTGCATATTACTCAACCATCACATCTAAACATTGCATGCTTGATCAAAGAAGGGCTTAAGATAAAGTCATTCCATAATACTATGTAAGATAATTATACACATTCTCTAAGGGAGAACCACATGTGATTTGAGACCCATAAAATTGGGGTTAATGTAGGCAGCAACCATGAAAATAGGGATTCTAATCCACATGATCATAAGATCCCACAACCCAAATTTTCCCTTCTTTTTTGCATTTGATCTAGTTGTTGATTCATGTGTGTAGGTACTCATTAGGTTTTTATAAGATATTAAGCTAAAATAGTGACAAAGGTGAGCTCCCATATGACACATAACTACCTACAATACCCCAAAACCTCTCACAACTTCCTTTAAAATTTTACACTATTCCTATAGGAGGGACAATAGCTCCATAATTGGACACTAGTGCCACATGGCACTACTATCTTGATATTGGCACTATTGTCCAATACTATATTTTAACCACACTCATAAAATGGAAGGTGTATACCTACTTATATAGCCTATTTTAGTTCCTTGATCTGTAGAAAGGAGTATTTAACTCTAGATAAGTACTCTTTTCCTTTTTCACTCACTATTTTGGGAAAGGTTAATTGAATCATTCATTTCTAATTTTCATTCCATATTAGAATCATACTCATCCCTTTAACAACATAAGATTTAGACTAGTTCAGTCTCAAAATTTTAAAACACATGTATTCCAATTTCTAGGTGATTTGGATCATAGGACCACTATAAACCACTTTTTTGGTTTCTCTAACCCTGTCTAGAATTATATCCTCTAGTCTATTGTATTCACAGTCACTTATTATTTCATTTTATGGGATTATCAGGTTATGTCACCACATTAACCACATTCTAACCACCCTCAATAAAGTGAGAAGAATAAAGTATTAGTTTTAGGGTTAAGTAGATTTAGAGGAAATCAAATTTTACTGAATCAAGCCCTTGTACTAGGGTTTCTAACTTGAGAGGATATATAAGGACTAAAGTGACCAATTTTTGACTGGATATGGATTAATTTTTTTTTAATAGGTACATAAACATATTTTATTACTTTTACAAATGTTATTTGGTTTTCATACAACAAAAACTACATTCTTTCACTATTTTTTTGGTCTATGCACACACAAAATTCTATGTTTTCTACACATAGTCCTATAATATGTGATTTTTGGTATGAAATACAATTAAAAATACACAAAATTTTATATTTAAATCCAAAAATAATATATTAAAATATTCCAATAATAACGTCACTTCCTTTATTCAAAACATTCTAAAAAATACTCCATATAGCCTTGCAAAAATTGTTCAACCCTATAAACATGAAGTTTTTCAGATTTTATACAAATTTGTTAACTTTTATTGGATCCTAAAAGGATTAATAGAAGGTAATATATTAAAAAAAAAACTTACTAAACTTTTATAAGTCTTATTTTAGTCCAAAGTCTTCCTCAACTCCTAATACTAACTTTATACAAGGCTAATCCTATCCTTCTTCCCACATAGATGGACCTAATATGATCATAACAATTATTTAAAAGTATTTTCATCATTAAATTTAGATAATTAAATATATATACAAGTCAATCAACCCATAGGATAATTTGCATAAGTATCATGATCCTTAAACACCACTAAAACCCTTCTAACCATACAAAGACAATTCAAAAATTTGAATTATCTCTTTTGGGGGGAAAGCTAAAAAGTGACATTATTGACCTAGAATGAACTTTTGAAGATGAATTTAAGCTTATTATAGAATAATTAACACTAAAAAAACCTCCTATATTACTTTCATGAATTAATTTATAAGATGTCATGATGTACCTACATCAAATTACCCAACTTGAAAATTTGCATGAGTTGCTAGAATATGTGATTAATAACTACAAATGATTTTAAGTTTTCTCTTCCTCCTCTTCAATTATCTTCTTTATTACTTTCTTATTCCCTCCTTAATCACATGTCCTACTAGATTAATGTAGACCCAGTTTTATTTTTTCTAATGGTGAATTACCTTCTTCTTTAGGGCTATTCCTTTCTCTACTTATCTCCAAGATTATCATTTTCATATTATTTTTATTATCCTTTACTATAAATTCACATGAATCAAATGAGTTAAGAAAAAAAATTATTTCTTAGAACATTGAGGTCCCTTTTTATAAACTTGAAGTACTTATTTCTCCTTTAGTGCATTAATTTGTAGTTGCATTACTTCTTATTGTTTGACCTTGCTAGAAACTTCTTTTTCGATGCTTACATCCTCCTTTATGAAGTTAATCTTCTCCATATATTTTGTGTTTCTTCCATTAGTTTGATTATCAACTTTGAAGTATTAATTTTTTCATTTAAGACAACTTCACTCTTTTCTTCCACCTGCTGCCAACTTGATAGTTTGTTGTTTATATTGCCTTTATTGTAATTTACTTTAACAAACTAACTTTATCAATGGATTTTTAAATATATCCCATCCTTATTATGGAGTATAAATTGTTAGATAACTTAGAAAATAACTTATTCACATGTTCATCTGATAAAATCTAAGTTTTTAAAGATAAATCTAGTTCTTAATGAGATATAATAACTATCTTTGGCTGATAAAATGATACATTACTTACCTCATCTTTCTTGACTTGATATAAGAACTCTTTATCACCTATAATCAACACCTTGTAATTATCTCCAACAATGGCATTCTCATCCTTGAATGGAAAGAGTGTGTGATTTTTCCCATATTGCTAAAAGTTATAAGTATTATTCCTTCATGAATGGATTTATTATCATAATTCCATGGTCTACCCAAGAGAACATGGTATACATCCATTAGAATCACATCACATACCATTTAGTCTTTATAACTCCCTATTTGATACCCAAAATGGCATTGTTCATTGACTAAAATTTGATGACCTTTTTGTAGACATGAAACCTTGTAGGAAGTATGGGGTAGTCTTATTTAATGCTAGTTTATAAACCATTTAAAAATATACAAGATTTTTTGTGCTTACACTATCTATAATTACCTTTAAAAATTTACATTTTATTTTTCAAGTAGATATTAATAGTGCCTTATGTATGTTATTGGATCTCCTTGTTGGGTTTTAGAAATACTCTCTTCATGAGAAATGATTCTCCAAATTTTGGTGCATCTTGATGAGAAGGTGATTTAACACTTTCATGTTCATTATGTTGATATATGTGAGTACTTATTTTTCTTGTATAAGGGTTTCTAGGCACTCATATGACCTATGCCCATACTTACCACATTTAAATCATATGCCCTAATAACCTCATCAATCTCTACCTCTTGCATATGATATCCTAACTTTGAATGGATAACCTCCTCTTATGTTTTGGTTATGATTTTTTAAGTTTTTATCTCCTTCATCATCTACCTACAATTAAATTTTATCTGCAAGCTCTCCTTTACCTTTAGAAGTTTTACCTTTACCCCTCAATAATGTATTTTGATTTATTGATAAATTTTAATTTGCTTTCAAGGCATATTTATATTCCTCCTTAATTAATTTTGGTGGAAAAATATTGATTTCATCTTGGACATTAAATCTCAATCCATTTGATATTTGGCTAGCTTCTCAACATCCTCTTAAATATGACCTACTCTTATAGTCAGCCTATAGAATTCTTCAATATACTCTTTCATTATTAGATATTTTTACTTTAAATTTTTAAGTTTATTAAAAAAATGATATTATTTATGCATACACTTACCTTTGAGTTTAGCCACCATCCTATCCCAGTTCTTAATCTTGGGCTTCCCTTTTCTTCTCTCTTATTGCACTCCATCCCATCATAGGGATGCATGTCCTTTCAATATTATTATGGAAAAATTTACCTTATTATCCTCATCCACATTTTCATAATTAAAATATATATCTATATCACTAAATCAATCAGTTATATCCTCTAAACTTAGACTACCATCATATGTAGGTACCTCTAACTTGGGTTTAGAACATACCCCCATAAGTGCTCTTACAAATATTTCTTTTAGTCATTATTCTTCTCTTTAGGATACCATTTATTATTCTTGAGGAATTTCATCCTATCTATCATTGATGTCTCCTATATCTACTCCTCTTATTTTTAAAATACCCATGTCCTATAACCTGATATTGAGATTCTTTATCTCCTCAAGTAACATAGCCTAAGTGGGATATCTCCCTTGTCTTCTACCTCTTCTCGCTCTCATTACCATCATGCTATATTTAATTTATAATTTAAAAAAAGAAATATATTCAATATAAAAACAACTTATATTATGCTCTGATACAACTAATGATGTAGGTGGCTCCTTAGGGTCATGATCCCCCTTATAACAAAACATGTCTATTAGGCTTTTATCTTAATCTCTTAATATCTTCTTTGTAGAATATAATAATTGATCATATTATTATTTAAATTTATTTTATATTATAATATCTAATATATCCTCTATAATAATTAATAATATATGTATATCCTTTCTTGATAATGATAATTAAGAAACCTTTAGGATTCACCAATCTATCATGTTAGGCCTAAAACCTAAGGTCTTTGACTCTTAGTTTGAAATATCTCTTATTATGTTATATTTTTTTATTAAAAAAAATTATCCATGTGAATAATTTAATTTAAATCCCAATTACAAAATTTTATAAGGATTCATCTATTAGAACTCAAAAGACCACTCTTTTTGACCTTAAACCCCTTTTAAGCCGAATTTACTAGGTATGCCTAATACACACTTTATGGTTCATATAATAAAACCAATTATAGAATGAAGAAAAAAATTTATCATGTGTAAAATTGTCTATAAAATTTTTTTACCAATATATAATTGATTTGGATCATGGGAATACTATAAACCACTTTTTTGGTTTCTCTAACCCTGTTTAGGACTATATCCTATAATCTATTATATTCATAGTAACATATTCCTTTACTTTATGAGATTAAAAAGTTATGAAAAAAATTAATATGAATTATAAACACCTTAAATAATTTTATAATCAATTTTTATGTTTTAAGATCGAGTCGATTTAGAAAAAAACTAAATTTTAGTGAATCAAGCCCTTATACTAGGGTTTTGACAAGGTTTCTACCCTGAGAGTAGATATCAAGGCTAAAGTGACTAGTTTTGGATTGGTAAATGAATTAAAAAAATGTAATAGGTTTTTAGACACTATTTATTACCGTTAAAAACTTTATATTCTCTTTATACAACAAAAACTATGTTCTTCCACCTATTTTCTTAGTCTAAACACACACAAAATTATGTGTTTTGTACACACAGTCTTATAATCTATTTATTTTAGTATTAAATACCATTAAAAATACATTAAACTTGATATATAACTCCAAAAATAATATATTAATTATTAAAACATTAAAATCACTTCCTTTATTCAAAAAATTCTCATAAATACTTCATATAAACCTAAAAAATTATTTAACCCTAAAAACATGAAGTTTTTCAAATCTTATACAAATTTGTAGACTTATATTGGATTATAAAAGGATGAATCAAAGGTAATATATTAAAAAAAAAAAATCATAAGATTGTATAAGTATATTTTTAGTCCTATTACTTCCTCAACTCCCAATACCAACTTTAAACAAGGCCAATCCTATCCCTCTTCCTACATAGATAAACCTAATCTAACCATAAAAAATATTCACAATTGTATACATTATTAAGTTAAGGTAGTTTAATACCTATATAATTCAATCCTTAAACACTACTAAAACCCTTCTAACCATATAAATAAAATTCAAAAATGTAAATTGTCACTTTTGGCAAGAAAGCCAAAAGTGACGTTATTGACCTAGAATGAACTTGTGAAGCTTAAGTGAATCTTCTTATCGACTCATTAACAATTAAAAAAAATCATATAGTAATTTAATTAACTGATTTATAATATTTCATGATGCACTTGTATCAAATATAATGGCCTACCACACCCCAAAAGACTTTGGATCTATCATGAGGCCAACTATGGAGTTTGAGCTTCGACTAAAAATATGAGACATGATAAGATATGAATAACATATTTTGGTGTGATTTTGAGTCTTAAATGTTAATTTTTCCATTTTATCATTTAATTTTATTTAAATTATGTGGATTTTAAGTTTTTTTTGGATTTGTTTACTCCTCCATTAGGATTCAGAAGGGCCAAACATGAGTGATAAAAGTGACAAACACAGATAAGCTTTAGGATTTGGTTACAAGATAAAAAATACCTAGATATTTTTTTATATTCATAAATAAGTAATATTTTCCATAAAAAGGTATGTGATATCAATAATAATCATATGTGTGCATAGTATGAAAGGAAAATAAGTGGAAAATGGAGATTGAATAGATATATGTATAGACTAATACAATGATAAATATGCTTGCTAACTAATCATATGGTAAAGATGTGATATTAAATGGGTGTGGATTTATAAGTGTGGATTTAGAACCATGTCATAATAATAATTATCTTATTTTAAAAAATGGCATAACAAGCATAAAAAGATATCAACCTAAATAAAATAGGATAAAAATAAATGAAAGTGAAATTAATCCATCAAACTTTTTCAAGTGATAAATAAAACATAAGATCAATATATGTTCATAAAAAATCCAAATCACATGAAATAATAATAGGCCATGGTGTGTTTATAATTAATGATAAATTTCATGTAAATATCATCCCTAACATTGGATACATCCTTTTGTAAATAAACTCTGATTTTGATCAAAGTCTCATCAATCTTTGAAGAGAAACATGAAAATACTTCCTGGTGCACTATCTCTACTAAAAAAGTGGGCATGCTAGAAGAATATAAATGCTCATGGGGTAGTTACTATATGGGATAATTAATTCAAGGAATTGATGTCATAATATTATGAATATCCTTAGATATGTGAGTAAATGTGGGTTATGGAGAAGGTTGAGCCTTTATCCATAAACGTCCTAAAGTATGTGGTTGAGATGGTGAAGGTGTAGGCCATGAAAATAATGAAAGTGCTATTATAGTAATCAACATCTATATATATGATGTGTAACACACTTATTCCAAATATAATAAACTTCCTCATGTTTAGGGATGTAGTATGGAAGTATCTTAGCAGGTAGGCTCTTGTCTATAGATTATGCCTCTTCTCGATGAAGTGTATCAATATACTACTGAATCTATCATCAATGAGTAGAAGAATGATTATGTGTGTCATGAAAGCAATAATTAATTCCAGGATTAGACTATGATAATTAGCTATCTATAGTAAAATTAGAGCCTAAATATTGTTGATCTTGATGTGCATGATAATGCTTAGACCAATGACCAACAAATTTATGGATCTCATAATATGGATCATATTCCCATAATTATGGTAGAGGATAAAACTTAGGTAAAGGTAGTATACCATCACCAATATTAAGATCACTTAGAATAGGATCAAAACTAATCTTAGTTTCTTAATGAGATGAGTTCAAAGTGGGTCAGTGTAGTGTAGCCTACTTCTCTAGAAGGAGTGAGTTGTAAGGATCTTAGTATTTAGTGAACCAATAAGGACCTATTATAGCATGGTTTAGAAGCATACTTTGAAGATGATCAATAGTGACTAGAGGATTAATAGTGTGTATGTGCTCCATCACAAACCTATGAACATTAGAAGAAGAATAAATATATTAGGTTGTATACAAAGAGAAGGAAATATAGGAATATAACTAAGAGAATACTATAAAGAAGAATGATATCTAAGTATCTATACATTTTTATCTTAAGCAAACCCAACTATAAAAGGACCATCTAAAGAATATCCAACATCATAATCATGATTTTGAAGGTCAATAGTATATATGTGAATGATTTTATTGATCAAAGAGGCATGATGAATGGAGTGTTTGGTTTTTTTAGAGTGACCAAAAATTCATCTAATGGTTTTTTATAAGACTAGGGTTGTAGAAAAGGAGGTAATTGAGTGATTATATGAGGAGAGAGATTTAAATTTTTTTATTTTCAAACTGATCTCATATACTTCATCATCATCTAAATTTAATAAATTGGGTGGTATGTTTTTTATTGATTTAGGATGAATTTTATAACTATTAGATTGAAATAAATGGCAATTAATTCACCATAGCACATTGTTGCTAGTTTGTTATAATATTGTTTCACTTTAAGACTATTTCAGGTTTATTTGTTATTCATGCTTCTTATATTATATTTGGATATCTTCTTGGATATATAATATCCAATGTAATAATTAATTATTTAATTTAATATATTATTATTTCATGCTTACATTTAGTTTTAGAGAAGGATTTTGTTTTTTAGGAAAATAATAGAAAGTGGAGACCTAAGGCACCCTCACACTACCACCAGAGGAAAGAATTAGGAATCTTGTGCTCTCATTCTCAAAAATATCAATACTAGATCCTATTCCATAGACATTACACACCTTATTCACATGTTTTATAGCTATGTTCCAAATTTCAATCATTCTCTCACCATATCTCTCTTGTTTGAATGATTTTTATCCAAATGTATGCATGTTTTTAATGGGTTTTGACCATATATTTTCCAAATCCTAAATTTTATGGTCCAAGAGAATATTCATCTGAGTCAACTATCCTATGTAAGTTGAAAAATATAATTTGGAGTGGTCCATATAGCCCATTGAAGGCCAAACTTGTAGACTAGTTTTTCTGATAGCTTGTTACCCCCGTATGATTTTTGGCTAGTACAGGTCGTACATATCATATTTTTGAAATATGAGACCACATCATGATAGAAAAATCTTACATATTTCACCTCATACAATTTTTATCTTTTATGAGTAGACTGTATAGTGTTTTGTGTGACTTAAAAAACAAACATGAAATATGTCTAGTCAGTCTACATAGTTGAATGGTTTTTACCTATTTGGAGGCCGTACATTTTGAAATTTTGAAATATGATACTTGGAGGAGATAGAATACTATCCAATCTTTCATGTGTAATTTCTATGTATATTTTTCATAAGGCTATATGGTCTTTTGGATACTTTTTTTAGCCAATTCTAGGTATGGTTTGTAGAATTTTAAGTCTTTAAATATAATTTTTATGTTCTGTATACTTGTATTGATGCATAGCGGGGTTGGTGATAAGTATTTTTAATAAAGTAAAGGTGGGAGGTTTAAATCTCCCAATAATTTTTTTGGAATTTTTTTTTTATCCATCTCATTATATTTATCTATTTCACTAAAATTAGTTACAATTAATTAAATTTAGCTACAAAAGTCATTCAAAAAATCAAAAGAGGCCAAATAGACCAAATTATTTTTAAAGGGGGGATATTATTTTTAAAAATGGATTTAGTTAGTTTAATTTCATTGTAATCATTTATTTTCAAAACATTATAATATTTTATTTTTTCAAGTAAATACAAGTAAAAACACAAAACATTGCATTTTGCACAATCATAGTGTTCAATCACAGCTATGTCTCTAAGTCACGTTTATAGGAGAAGACATCATGCTTGAATTAATAGATGAATAGACTAAAATAACTACAAATATGACATATGGTATCAACCCTATAAACTATCAAGGATAAATAAGGTTAAACATTCACTGAGCCATCCCTCCATTTTACTTGTTTGATACAATCAAAAGGAATAAATCCTAATAAGTGGAAATTCCAAGTATGTAGGGATGTTATGCCCACATATGTATAATTACATATAATTAGGTAATAATGATTTGTTAAACCTCTTTTATTACTATTTAAGTATCATGTATCATTCTATTTCACATATGTTTGTGTTTCTTTCATATATCATCAGGTTTATAGAAAGTGCGAGCTTCTTCCATGTACTAAAGGGTGTAAAGGAAAGGAATGCATAAAGAAAGTTTTATCATATTTAAATTATAGTATATATAAATGGAGAAATTAATACCTAGAGTGATAAATAACCAATCTATCACCTTTGGTTAGATTTTACACAATGGCTAAAAATGACCAAAAGTTCTTTTTGCTAGACTTAGTTTCTATGTGTCGATAACTATGTTGCTTGGAAAACAAAAATTAGGACACATGGAATTTTAAGACCTTTATCTTATTTGCAATGAAACTTCACTTGATCTTCCACCAATGTTGATCATTAGCATAATTTTTATAAAACCAACTAGAAGGCAAAGTTGATAATAATGTTCAGGGTATTGGATGAGGTACAACCTCATATCCATGGGGCTAAAAAAGCTAAATACACTTAGGATAATCTCTAAATAGTTTATGAGGATAAAAATGAAGGTAAAATTATCCATTTTTAGAGTCAAATTAATTCACTCAAATTTAATTCAGATAAAAAAGTATAAGCTATTCTTCGATGTGTTGTAAACCTAAGTGATTCACTCCAAGAAATGGGCAAGGCAATGTTATATGCATCTCTTGTACCTATTGTCCTAAGAGAATTTACACCCTCCTATAGGATATTCATGACTTCTTCAACCATCATAGAATATAAATCATATATTTTAAAGTTGGTAAACATGCTACAATATGAAGATTCTATGATATATAAGAATAATAATCATAAGAACATGTTCTTGCCTCTAATCAACAGAAAGGTAAAAAGTAGATAAAGTCTTGTAAACCAAAGTAAGGTCATCACCATAATACACAAGGGAATAAACAAAATAAATTTTACCTTCTATGTGGAAGGAAAGGAAATGACCTTAAGAATTATTGGTATAACACATTTACATAAATATCTTCAAGAAACAAGAAGCCCAACAACCAACAATAATCTCATCCACACAAAGGACAAGACAAGAATAAATTTCATTGGAAGAAGAAATCCAAACAACATGGCAACATTGTTAAAAATGAAGAAAACCTTTAAGATGTGTAATTCCTATTTACTACACAATCTCATGAAGAATCAACCTCACAAAGTTCTATCTAGTATGTCAACTCATGTGCCTCTCAAAAAATAACTAGAAGACAAGATTGGTTCTATATTATGAATAAGACTTATCCTAAGAATTATGTCTCTTTGGGTGATAATTCATCCTACCATGTTCAAGGTATTGGGAACATCTATTTACCACTTAGACATAATGTTTGCAAAATCTTAGACATGTTGTATTTTCCATGACTCATAAAGAATTTTTATCAATCAGTCAGTTACATGAACACAACCTCAAGGTTGACTTTGACTATAAAGGTGTAAAAAATATGTTTTTGATTATAGATAATTAAAAATTCTTGCAAATTATTTCTTGAGCATTAGGAATTTGGAAAATGTTCTAACTTTACTTTGTGTAAAAAACTAATCAAGCACTTGTGGAAAAAGACACGGACCCATCATTATTATGGCGCAAAATATTTGGTCACATTAGTTTTAGATATCTCATCACACTCCACCATTATAACATGGTACATGGATTACCATCCCCAAAAAAGGGTACATACAAATGTCAACATTACTTAATAGTAAAACAACATAGAGATCCATTTTACACAAGAACATATCAGGCCCATAGAAAACTTTATCTGGTGCATACTGATCTATGTAGACTAGTGTGACCTAGTCATGTTGGGTTTAAGTAATTCATTCTCCTTTTTAATGATTTTTCTATAAAAAAAGTTGGTTTTCTATTTGACTAGAGAGATTCAAGCCTTTGAAACTTTTAAAAAGTTTAAAGTTATTGAAAATAAGACTGGTTTGAATATTTAAACCCTCTTATCAAATAATTTAGGGGAAACTTCACTAGTAATGCATTTAAATAATTTGTGTAAGAAAATGACATTTGTCATCAAATGGATCCTCTACATACACCACAACAAAATGGTATTGTTGAGCTAAGGAATTATACTATCATGGAAATGGTGTGATGTATGTTGTATGATTCAAGTTTTACAAAGGAATTTTGGTTATAATTAGTCAAAATAGTAGTCTATCTACTTAATAGGTTTCCCACTATAGCTCTTGATGGTGTAACACCATAGGAAGCATGGTTAGGGTACAATCCATCTATAGAAAATCTTCAAGTTTTTGGATGCAAATAAAGTATTCATATTCCAAAGTGAAGAGGACTAAACTTGACATCAAAGAAGAAAAGTATATCTTATTAGGGTACAATGAATAATAATGTTCATATATATTAATGTATCCAAAGACAAAGAAAATCTAAACAAGGATGTTGATTGATGGAAATAAAAATAAGCTCTAATACCTATTGATAGTTTGGCCTCCCAAGACAAACCTCAACCCCTCTTATCAAAAACTTTCACATGACACCCATCAAATATTACACATGGTAGTATTCATGCCTTGTGATGTACTCTTTTGGTCTTATTTTGAGCCTTTTTTCACTTTTTAAGGTGTCAGGGTATGGTCTAGACACTTATTGAGAGATCCTTATGTGGTAGCTATTTTGGGGTCTTTGGATGATGTGCCAAGTTATCATGATGGTCCCTAAATAAGTGAAAGAGTGTCAAACGTCTTATTAATTATAGATAATGGTATAAACCCTATTTGAAAAATTTAAGGTTTCTTAGAAAAAACTAAGGTAATTTGGAGAAATTAAGGTTTCTAGTTCTCATTGCATTTATGTGTGTTTTGGCCACTTCTTAAAGAGAGATATTTTTATCAAGATGGGGAGGGTGTATATACCTTGTTGGGGTATAAATTTGAAGTCCAATGATGTGTCTAAGGCTTCCCTCTAAAGCGTACTCATTCAATCCTATTTCAAGCCTTATTTAGTGCTCTAAGACATCAAATGACGCTTTAAACATCTCATATGAGTCAAATTAAATTGTAAACCTTTATAAAAGGGTAAATTTTATGTCACATTATTTTTATGGGTATTAAAAGGTTACATAAACATTATATGTCATAAAAAGGTGTTTCCATGCATAAAAGGGTCCATTTAAGAGGTCAAACCCACTTCCCATTCACCAAATGATCCCCACACAGGTGAAAATGTGACTTCTCAACTTCCCCAAATGTACCATTTGATTTTAAATCTTTTTTGACCTTTATTTTCCCTCATCTCACCATCCAATGACATTTTGAGGAACTAAATCATGAAAATATGTAGAAAAGGAGGGGTTTTAAAATTAACTTTTCATTATTGTCATTAGTCTTAAAATTAATGATCTATACTCTATGAATAATAGTTAAGAATTTAATCAGTTAGAGTTTCCTTCTTCATCTATGTAAGGGTCAAATTTACAATAATTTTAGTGAAATTTTGGTTTTATTGATATAATAAATGTTTTTATGTGTCTTATATTGGTCCTCATAGTCCATCTCCAACATTACACACTAATATTTCATATGTGTGAGCCCTTAAAAGAAAGGATACATTTAGGTTGTCACATTTGTAGGTTACATGGCAACGTTTCTTCATGTTACAAAGCCTTTAGTGTGTAAAATGGAAGTGAGTGGTGGTTTTGAGTTGGATGGTAGGTTATATAGAGTAAAATTATTTCCTATCTACCTCCCATACTCATATAAGCCATCAAACAAATTCATCAAGCTTTGCTCTAGTGTAATTACCATGTACGCAATGTAACCTCCTTTGCAAGTGAGAGCAGGGTAGCTATAGAAAGTCATTAAGTTTTTTCAAGGAATACATGTAATCCATATTTATTTATGATATTTTATGTTTCCTCATTCCCCTCATATTCATATACTCAATCCCATTCTCATCTTTAATCACTTGAGAGATAAGCTCTCATCTAGGCACCTACAAGCCTTTGTATAGAATAATAAGATGAAGTGTTGGCTATTGGGATGGGGTATGGAAGGTGTTAATAAAAATTTATTATTAATAAGGACCAATTAAAATCATGTTAATTAAAGGAGAAAGGTCATATAAAAATACCAACACCATCAACCCACCCTATATGACAAACTCAGTCAAGACTCCCATTGAGCACATGTAGGACTATGACTATAGAGTAAGAGAAACAGTGATGATGAGATGAGATAAATAAGGTTAAGCATGTATAATTGGAAAATATATGTCTAAAAACATGATTATGGAACCTAAGGACATAATGAAATACCAAATAACCTCTCAAATGGCTCACATAGTCACAATAGGCTTAGTATTGAGTGCCTATTGGATTGACTATAGGAGGAGAGTAAATTGATCAAAGGATCCTTATTTTGGGGTTAAAAAAGATATATGAATAACAAGGTAAACATATAAAAAATTTAAAACATTAATAAATGGGTAAATAACCCCATAAATGAAATTCATACTCATAGTCAACAAGCCTAAAATTGCCACCTATAAACATAACTATAGGTGGAGAAAAATTTAAACACAAACCCTATTAACGGTGTATTCAAGGTGAGAATAATGTATTGAGATTGGGAAAAAACATATATAATGTGATAAATGTTGATAATTAGATATAAATTTGTCATGAAATAAAATTTCACTCTCTTTTGTAGTCAAGACACAAGACTGCCACCTATAGGTAGGATCTTTGCATAAGAGAGTGAAAAAATGAGATACCATGCTAGAAGGTGAGGTGTTAAGATGTAATTGGAGTGTATTGAATTATCCTCAAAAATTTCATAGTGTTTTACATTTGAACACTCTAGTCTTCTAGATAAAAAAAGGGTCTTGACATGCTATTAGGCCTAAATAGGTAGTCACAAGTATGTCCATAAAGGTTGAGGACATTAACATGTATGAAAGTGTTTAAGAGTTGAAAAACTCTAAGGGAAAATTAATAAAGACATAACAAAGTTTATAGGAGGATGAGAGTCTTAGTTGAGATAAAAATGCAATAGGCTAAAGCATTAGGGCTGCATAGGCCTAATTACCCATAAACCCTTAACAAGAGTGTGAGGGGTATATAGAGAGCAAACTTGAGGTGAATATAATCACAAGAGTGTTGTCAAAACCTGAAGGCATGATAATTTTTTTTCATTCCTATCAATAATATGAATAAGAGAGGATACTAATTAGGCCTTTAACACAATTGGTTCAAACACCTAACATGAGAATTAATTAGCACTCGAGGTAGACCTACAACATAAGGGTGTATCGATGGTGGTTTGGGAAGATGAAAGAAAGTGAAGAGGATGGAAATTAGGTAGATAATATTGATATAAGTGATATTAAATCCAAAAATACATCTACATGTCATTCAATGTCTTAACACTCAATTAGGCCTATAAGGCCTAAAGCCACCCTTAGGCCTCAATACCCAATCTCTGCCTTATGGCACATCCAACCCACCCCAAGAGGACTTAAAGTAATGAGAAGGTATGGGATGGTGGCATAGATCCTGAGAAGAGTGTTTTAGATATAAGAAGGCAAGGAAATGTCAAATTTGGTCTCATCACCTCTCTTGAGCTATAACACCTTAGTCTACCACCTCAAGCTACCATTCAAATGCTCATATCTTACATACTAGGATGCTTCAGAGCTAGTTCTCTTAGGGGGAGTTATAAACCCCTATGAAATCAAGATCTATGGAGGAAAGAGTGAAATTGAGGAGCGTAACTCCATAAACAATCCATAAGACTGTAAACCTACACATAATGCTTATCAAAGAATCAAAGTCTCACAACGTTCACTCACATCACATAATATAAGCTACATGGGACTAGGAATAGTTTAGAAGTTTTATAAGGTTCTATCATATTAAGATCCATGGTCATAAGTTTTGTGTTTGAGGCCTATACTCTATGAACCATCATTAAGATAATAGGCCACTAAAACCCTACATAAACCCTAGTACAAACATAATGGAATAAAACCTAAGGAATTGATAATAAAATTCTATGGATTGGCTATGAAAACTCTTAAATCACATGATACACTCTAAGGAGGTCATGTTCATGGTATTAGGTTGTACGGATAGTTGTATAGACCTCCTAAAAACACTATTTTGTAGAGTTTAGTGATGTTTTTAGGGTAAAGAACCTGATTAAGGGTTGAATATCATGGAATATGGTAATATGAGGCATGTTTCACCCTTTAAAACCATAAAATACTCATAATTATTCTTGGAGAAGATTTTGTAGGTCTACACCAAATGGATAATTTGTAAGTGCTAGTGAAAGGTGACCTAGTCACCTAGATGGGAAAAGTTATAGGTGTATACTACTTGGAAAAACATAATTCATGGTGTGGTCTGATTTTAGGGACTTGAAAAATGATAAATTACCTATCGTTAAGGTCATATTTAGGTCCCATGGCTATCCAAATAGGTATCACTAAGAGACTAGGCCTAGTTACCCAGTAGGCCTATTTGATTAAATAAGAGAAGGTGATTTTGGCATGGAGGGGCTCTAAGTAGGTCAATACAGGGTCAATATACCTTTTTAACTACCTCATGAAGGTAACTAGACACATTTATCATGGTCATCATGGAGGATGGAGTAATTTTCTTTGGTCTAGTCAACATGCATAAGCGGAAAGAGGCTACTTAATGATCCATGAAGGCTATTTTAAGCATGATGCCACCTTTTTAACTATAATGAGAGGGAATTAAATATATTTGGGTGTTTTCATGATTTTAATAAGGTCAACTAAGGTTGAATTAGCCTCCACCACCCCATCCAATGCACCAAGGGCTCATTGAAGACCACCAACCATGAAGGCAATACATGAAGGTAACATGGAGGTGTTGTTAATACTTTTAACTAATGATGGAGTGAATGAGGGACATTAATGACCTCTCTATGCCACTTAAAATATATATTACCCTCTATTTATATATTCTTGTTCTATATATTCAAGCTTTAAGGCCATTGTAATGATTCCTCTACTGGGTATGAGTAAACTTTGCCTAAGTTTGTACCTTATCACCTCTTGAGCTAATACAAGGATTATTACAACTTCTTCATGTTAGTTTATATTGTGTTAAATGATTTTTTAATATGCATAAGTGGTAGGTTTTTTGCCTTTATAGTTCCTTGCCTCACCTAGATGCTAGTAGGTTATTTTATGTAGGTCATATGATGTGTCAAAGGGTGGTGACTATACTTGAAGTGTAATTTGGTTGGAAGTGTCTCAAGATAGACCTCTCATCCATCGCCTCTAATTTTTATCCATTTACTATAACCTTTATTTGAATTACTAGTGCATAGAAGGTTTTGGAGAGATTTTTCTATTCATTGGTGTTGTTAAGAGATCAAATAGAGTGGATAAAACATATTGGTGCATCACCTCTAGTAGTATAGTTTTATTTTATGTTTCCATTCTATCCCTTTTCACCCCAAAAACTTAGTAGGTATTAGGAATTGATATCAATTGATTCACTAGGGCAGCTAGCCCCATAAACTAGAGGTTTAACCTAGCCATAGGTCACCCATAGCCTTGGGCTAATCCCATGTTACCCCAAACTTAGAGATAGGCCTAAACAACCATCTCCTAGGGTGTAGTTTTGAGAGTTAAAAATTATAACATGGCTAATGGAAATAGATTATAGAATCTTGGAGTAAATTCCATTCTCATTTAGTGATAGCAAGTAGCTTCAAACATTGGAGAAGTAGATTTGTAATCAAAATTTCATGCCAAAGTGGTCATCAAAAGATCTTCATCTAATGGTAAGGATAGTTTATTGTTGATAGTACACTTGGTTCTTCATTTGATTCATAATGTCTAATGGATTAGTATGAAGACACTTGTTATGTTATACCCTCTTGTCATCCCTAAAATGAGCCTCATCAGTCATACTATGACCCATACCAGCCCTATGTTCGTTATCACAAAGAAAATGTTATCCTTTACCAATCTAACATTGAACCTACCCAACTTTATTATCAATTATCCATGCCACTCCCCACCCCAAGTCTACCTCCTTAGTAGTCCACCTGCCCCCTTTATTAGTTTTTGAAAGATCATAATAATCCTAATTAGCATGGACATGTTCTAAATCAGTCCCTCTTAGGCCTTAAAAAAACTCTCATGGGTTATGAGAAATACATGGTTGAGATTGATACACAAAGGAGTTATGGACAATAAATCCCTAGTCACATAATCAAGAGTATGAGAGTCTCATTACATTAAGCTAAGAGGGAGTGGGCATATCTTATGAAGTAAAATTAGTCAAGGTCAACTAGTGACATGTTAGATGTATGTGGTTTGATTTCAATCATAGAGGAGATACTATTGGTTCATGAGGAGTGATAGATTTAGAGTCATCATCCTCATTAGACCTTCCCCTTCCAAATCATTAGTTAGAGTAAGGATGGGTTTATAAACCCATCCTTACTCAAAATACTAAGTCAAATGAGTATCAAAACCATCGAAGTTCCCCACAAGATCCTCAAGCCTTACCTACTTGGAATCACATTTGAGAAACTATGTAAAGGAGGGAAAAGTGTATGTTGAGAGTGATGAGTTTCATGGTTCAAATCAGATATTACATGGTCATTCCCTTCCAAATCATCTTGAGGAGATATTTGATTAGTTGAGGCTTGATTGAACCTCATCTAGGTAAAGAAATTAAACTTTTAAATGAGCATGTATCTCAGTCAATGACAATAGTAAGAGTAATGCAATCTCATGAGAAGATACCTTCATTCATTACTCAAGCTGTAACACATGTTTCTAGTGTCAAAATCACAACTTGGATCCAGGTAGTGAAGTCATGGGGAAAGGAAGATGAGTCAAGCATACACCAAGATGATGAAGTTAAATGAAAATTTGAAACCATTCAATCCCCATCCCTCCCTCTTCAAGAGTCCAAAGCTTTCCCAACATGGAGGTCCATTCAAGAGAATATGAAAAAGGAGAATGAGGTACTAGTTTTCAAAAGTAAGTAGCTAAATGATAAGAATGAAGCGTATCTGACCTCTCTTCTATAACTCTTCTAAGGATCTTCCATCCACTTCTTGAAAAGGAGCCTATCTTTAAAGAGGTAAGTGAAAAAAGTCAAGATGTGGTGGCAATTGATGAAGGTGACTTTAGTGAGCTAGAATAATAAATTCCCATTGGCACACCTCTTGGTGAAGAAAGTTATAACTCAGCCTTCAAGAATGTAGAATATGATAAACTTTAAGAATATCACAATAATAAAAGTGAGTTCCAAAGAGAATGCATACCTGTTGAACAAGAAGAAGGTGACTTTTAGGACCTCCTTGATGACATGGCAATTTCTATTCATCATTATAGTCCTAAAGAGTATAGGAATGGGGTGCTTGTCCTTTAAAAATAATTTAAAAATAATGGGATAGTCCTCAAAAGGTTTCATTGGGTCAATAAGGATGCATACCAGCCTGTCAAGATATTCATGAAGGTAACCTTAATGTCATTCAAGATGATCAAGTTGTTGTCAAGGATGAGAGAGATTAAAATGGTCTATCATAGGTGGAATAAAATTTATTAGAGTTCCATAAGCATGTCAGAGGAGATATGGTTGCCAAAGCTTTATCAAACTGTGATATGCCTACTCCTACATCAGCCACTATCCAACTTGAAGAGAGTCCAAAAAAACTAAATCCATGTGAAGACCAATCAAAGGAATTATTTGACATTATAAAATTAGGTTAATTCCCTATAAAATAATGTCATGATATGGTTCATATTGAATAAATTAATTACATTAAACAAGAATAAGGAATCCTTCCAATCATTTCATTCTAAAAGGTTGTCTTATTTGAGAAATACTTGTTTGAGGTCTTCAAACAAGGTTATTAACTCATATTTCCACTTGCATATGTCTCATCACTCTTGGATAATGAAAATAAAACTTTTTGGCCTCAATATTAAATAATAAAAAAATCATCTATCTTTGAATTCAACTCTCAAAACATACCATAAGAACCACCTTAAACTGTTCAGCTTAATTAGGAGCAACCTATGACTGATGCAAAGATAAGATTGTTCATGTAAATTAGATAAATATGGGATGAATATTATTGGATAATTGATTCACATATCCAAATCATGCACCTAAAAATGGATCAATAAGATTTATTTTCTCTTCTAAGAGGCTATAAACACGTAAATATCTCCAGATGCAAGTGGAAGTCTTCATTCAATGAACAATACTTGACTGCACTTTAGTTATCATATGCTAATATGACCTCATGGTTTCATAGTGATAAAAAGATCTTCCCATTTTATCTTAGGGGAGAAAAAGGTTTTGTTTAGGTTAGTTGTTTATAATAAGTTGTCTTTGTTTGGTTTCCAATAAGTGTTCTAGCACAAGTTTGGTGCATGTTAGCTTTAGTTGCTTTGTTGTCTTGTCTTATTACTCTCTTAGGCCTTTAGGTGTCATTTTATTTTGGTGTCATTATGTGTGTGAATTTGTTTTAGTCTTATAGCTATTTTAAGTACTAGTATGATTATCAGTCTAAGTGAGGAGATCGTCTCAGTTTGGGTCATGACTATCATGAAGAGTTAGTGGGTTCCCTTGACTAGCAGGTTGGACAACCCCTATGAGTCACCAAAGATGTTGATAGTTTGGCCTTCAAGGCCCAAAATCAACCCCTATAATAAAAATTTTCCCATGACACCCATCCAAGCTTACACATGGTAATCTTCATACCTTGTGATGTATGCTTTTTGTCTTATTTTGAACTTTTTAGCATTATTGAAGGTGTCATGGTATGGGTTAGACAATGCTTGAGAGATCCTTATGTAATAGCTATTTTGGGGTCTTTGGGTGATGTGCCAAGTTGTCATGATGGTCCCTAAATGATTATAAGAGTGTAAAATATCTTATGAAGTCTAGAGAATGGTTTAACCCCTATTTGACAAAGTTAAGGTTTCTTATCAGAAACTAAGGTAATTGAGAGAAGTTAATGTTTCTATTTCTCATTACATTTATGCATATTTTTTCCACTTCTCAAAGAGAGATCTTATTATCAAGATGGGGAGGGTGTATAAACCTTGTTGGGGTCTTAATGTGAAGTCTAAGAATGTGTCTAAGGCTTCCCTTTATGGTTTACTCATTCAATCCTATTTCAAGCCTTATTTAGCCCACTAAGACATAAAATTACCATTTAAACATCTCATATGAGTTAAATTGCATTGTAAACCTTTAAAAAAGTGTAAATTTTGTATGTAACATTGTTTTGAGGGGTCTTAAAAGGTTTTATTAACATTTTAAGTCATAACAAGGTGTTCTCATGCATAAAAGTGTCCATTTTAGATGTCAAACCCATTTCCCATTTACCAAATGGGCCCCACATAGGTGAAAATGTGACTTCTCAACTTAGCCAACCATACCATCTAATTTGAAAGGTTGTTTGAGCTCTATTTCACCTCATCTCACTCTCTAATGACATTTTAAAGAATTAAATAATGAAAAGATGCAAAAAAGGAGGGATTTTGTAGGAATTTCAAGCCTTTATGGACCTATACAACATGTCAGAGTCAAATTAGGTCAAAAATATTCATAAGAAAATTAGTTTAGATATCATTTGAGGGAATCTAGGAGTTTTAAGCCAGTAAGAGCCAAGAAGAGCTAGTTAGGTTTGTGAACATTATAAATAGGAGAGAATGTGAGAATCCAATACTTTAGGAAAAAGATGGGGATATCATGACCTTTTCATTCTTGACATTAATATTCATATTCATAACCTATACTCTATGAATAATAGTTAAGAATTTAAGCAGTTAGAGTTTCCTTCATCATCTATGTAGGGGATAAATTTTCAATGATTTCATGCAATTTTATTTTGTTTAATGCAATTAGTATTTGTATGTCTTTCATGGGTCCTCACAATCCGTATCCAATATTCCCCACTATTGGTTTACATGTGTGAGCCCTAAATATCAAGGAAACATTCAAGTTATCACATTTGCAAGTTACATAGTAGTGTTTATTCATGTTACCGAGATTTTAGTGTATAAAAGTGAAGTGAATAGTGGTTTTGAGATGGATTCTAGGTTATATATATTAAACTCAATTATTCTCTACCTCCTATACTTAATTGAGCCATCATGATCAAATAAATCCATCAAGGTCTACTCCAGTGTATCTCATGTTTGCAATGTAACCTCCTTTGCAAGTGAGAGTAGTGTAGATTTAAATTTCATTATGTTATTTTAAGAAATACATGTACTCCATATTTCATTCATGATATGTGATTTTTCCCTCATTCCCATCACTACCCTATACTCGAGCCCATTCTCATCTTTAAGTTGTTGAGAGATAAGACTTCATCTAGGCACCTACAGGTCTTTATGCAGAATAACAAGATGAAGTGTTGGATTTTGGGATGTGGTATGCAATGTGTTTGTAAATTAAGTAGTAGGGTCATATATAGAGACTAACACCATAAACCCACCCTATATGACAAACTTAGTCAAGACTTCCTTTGAGCACACACAAGATTGTGACTACAAAGTAAGAGAAACACTGATGATGAGATGTAAACAAGAACATTAAGGGTGTAGAAGGGGAAAATATAGGGATAAAAACATGTTTATGACACCCAAGGATAAAATTAAGTAACAAATTACCTCTCAAATGGCTCACATAGTCACAATAGGCTTAGTATTGAGTGCATATTGGCTTGATTGTAGGAGGAGAGTAAGTTGATAAGAGGAGACATGTTTTGGGGTAAAACAAGATATATGAAGAATAAGGGAAACATGAAAACATGTTAAAACATTGATAAATTGGAAAATACCCCCACAAATGGAATTCATACTCACAGTTAGTAGGCCTAAAATTGCCACATATAGGCTTGACTATAGGTGGAGAATAAGTTGAACATCAACCTTGTTAAGGGTGTCTTCAATGTGACAATAATGTATTGAGATTGATAAATCACATAGAAAAGGTGATAAATGTTGATAAATAGATATAAAGTTATCATGAAAGAAAATTCCACTCTCTCATTTAGTCAAGACATAAGTCTGTCACCTATAGGTAGGAAATTTGAGTAAGAGAGTGAAAAAGTGAGATAACATGCTAGAACATGAGGTTTTAAGATGGAAGAAGAGCGTTTTGACTTTTCCTCCAAAATTTAATAGTTTTTTTACATTTTAAAACTCTATTCCTCTGGAGTAAAAAGGGTCTTGACAAGCTATTAGGCCTAGTAGGCCTAAATAGGCAATCACATGCCTGCTCATAAAGATTGAGGACATTAACATGCTTGAAAGTGTTTGAGAGCTAAAAATGCTGAGGGGAAAGTAAGAAATACATAAAAATGTTTTTAGGAGGATTATAGTGTCATTTGAGGTAAAAAAGCTGTAGGCCAAAGCATTAATGCTACATAGGCCTAATTACCCATAAACCATAAGTAAGAGTATGAGGAGTATACAAAGAACATATTTGAGGGGAATACATTACAAAGAGTGTTTTTAAACCCTAAAGGCATGTTACAAAAGTTTCCAATCCTATCAAAAATATGAATAAGAGAGGATACTAATTAGGCTTCTGACATAACAAGTTCAAACATTTGGCATGAACAGTGATGAGCACTCAAGGTAGACCTACAAGACAAGGGTGAAAAGATGGTGGTTTGGGAAGATGAGAGAAAGTGAAGAGGATGGAAATTAGGTAGAGAACGGTGATATAAATGATATTAAATACACAAATACATCTACGGGTCATTTAATGTCTTGACACTTAGTTAGTCCTATAAAGCCTAAAGCCACCCTTAGGCCTTAAGACCCCATATTTACCTTATGGCACATACAACATCACCCCAAGTAGACTTAAGGTAATGAGAAGGTATGAGATGATGATATATATTCTGAGAAGAGTGTTTTAGATAGATAAAGGCAAGGAAATGTCAAATTTGGTCTCATCACCTCTCTCAAGATATAACACCCTAGTCTGCCACCTCGAACTACCATTTCAAATGCTCATATCTTACATGGAAGGATTAATCAAGGCTAGTTATCTTAGGTGGAGTTGGAAACCCCTATGAAATTAATATCCAAGGAGGAAAAAATGGGATTTAAGAGCCAAGCTCTATAAATAATCCGTAAGACTATCAACCTGCACAAAATACTTACCAAGGAATCAAGGTCTCCTAACTTTCACTCACATCACACCATACAATTTGCATGGGAATAGGATTGATTCATGGGTTTTATAAAGGTATATGGGATCAATATCCATGGCCATAAGTTTTGGTTCTGAAGCCTATGCTTTATGAACCATTATTAATATGGTAGGCCATTAAAACCCTACATAAACCTTAGTATAGACCTAATGGAAGAAAACCTAAGGAATTCATAATAAAATGCCTTGGATTGTCTAGGAAAACACCTAAATCACATGATCCAATATTAGGATGTCATGTTCATGGTATTAGGTTGTATGGCAGTTGTAAGAACCTCCTAAAAAACACTATTTTATAGGGTTTAGTGATGTTTTTAGGGTGAAAATCTTGATAAAGGGTCGAATATCATGGAATATGGTAGTATGAGGCATGTTTCACCCTATATAACTATAAAATACTCACAATTCTTCTTGAAGAAGCTTTTACATGTCTACACCAAATGGCTAGTCTGTAAGTGCTCGTGAAAGGTGACCTAGTCACTTATATGAGAAATATTTCAAGTGTATACTGATTAAAAAATACTAATTCATGGTGTGGTGTATTTTATGGACCTAAAAAATGATTAATTACCTCTAATTAAGGTCCTATTTAGGTTCTATGGCCATCTAAATAGGTAACACTAAGAGACTAGGCTTAGTTGCCTAGTAGGCCTACTTGATCAAATAAGAGAAGATGATTCTGGTGTAGAGGGGATACTAATGGGGTCAATTTAGGGTCATTAAACCTTTTTAAATACCTCATGAATTGAATTAGACACACTTATCATGGACGTTATGGAGAATGGAGTAGTTTTATTTGGCCTAGTCAACATGTACAAGGGGAAGAAGGCTACTTAATGATCTATAAAGTCTATTTTGAGCATGATGCCACCTTTATAACTATAATGAGATGGAATTAACTATATTTGGGAATGTACATGATTTTAATAAGGTAAACTAAGGCTTAATCATCCTCCATCACCCCATCCAATGACCTAAGGGATCATTGGAGGCCACCAAAAATGAAAGCAACACATGAATGGAGCATGGATCTATTGTTAATACTTTTAACTAATGATGGAGTGAATGAAGTCCATTCATGACTTCTCTATGCCACTTTCATTTCATATTTCCTTTTATTTCTTTGCTTTTTTTTTATATATTTAGGCTCTAAGACAATTATAATAATCACTCTACTAGTTATGAGTAAACTCTTCCCAAGTTTTTACCTTGTCGCCTCTTGAGCTAATACAAGGACTATTGTAGATTCTTCATGTTAGTCTCTAGTGTTTTATATGCTTGTTTGATATTCATATATCTTATGTTTTATCTCTTTTTAGGTCCTTACCTCACCTAAATGTGAGTAGGTTATCTTATGTAGGTTATATGATGTGTCAAAGGTTGGTGACTATACTTGAAGTTTAATCTAGTTGGAAGTGTTTCAAGATAGACATCTAATCCATCACCTCCAAGTTATATCCATTTACTATAACCTTCATGTGAATTAATAATTCATATAATTATTTTAATAGATTCTCCAGTTCATATATTATTCATTAGTGTTATTAACAGGTCAAATAGAGTGGATAAAACATATTGGTGCATCACCTTCAGTAGTCTAGGTTACATTTTATGTTTCCTTTCTATCCCTTTTCACCTGAATAAGTTAGTAGGTCTTAGGATTTGAGCTCAATTAATGTACTAGGGGAGTTATCCCCATAAACTAGAGGTTTATCCTAGCCATAGGTCACCCACAGCCTTGGGTTGATCTCATGTTACCCCAAACTTGGAGATAGGCTTGAAAAACCTCTTCTTAGGGTACAATTTGGAGAGTTAACAATACCACTTGATGTGATTTCAATGGATTGACTAAGCAATCAATGAAAAAATAGGTATGGACACTTGAAAACTTGAATATGAAATCAAACTCTCTCTCATATATTAATTCAAAATAATAATTATTACAAATTATAACTCTCCCACAAATTACATATAAATCCATTATGAGCTTTACAATGTATTTCAAATCCTTATACTGAAAAACAACCCAAATAAATCTAAGCATGTGAAAATAAACATTCATCTAATAAATTCACCCCCTCTACTTAGAGGCATAAAATACAAGGGATAAATCATTTTCCATTAAGAGGGAATGAAGAAAAAGTCTAAAAATCATCTAACACTAAGAAAAAGACAAAAGACAATGTCAAAAGGCAATCTCCAAGGATAAATACACCATCTTTGTCTGTGAGGGAATAGTATATCAGGTTAAGAATATACCAAGTAATCCAATTTAGATAGGTACCCTTTAGTGTGTGAAACATTAATGGAGTTTTACTTCACATGTGTAGTCAATCTAAACTGTAGAAGTTGTCTCCCATTTGCATGTGCCTCTAAAAAGCTAGTGGATCTTCTTTTTGACTAATATCAAAACCCATTATAACTTTTACCCACTTGAAATTTTGACCCACTCTCATAATGGAAATAAAAATTAATTCCCCACATGGACCTTGTAAGAATTTTTTCACCCCATGCGACCTAGTCAACATGAATAGTATTGAGAATACTTCACCAATGTGAATATTGCCTTCACTTCATCCTCTTCTGGTTAAGAACAACTTAGTGCCTGTGAGTTTATCTAATGATACTCCTACCATTTATTCTTGTTAATATTATTCATCTCCCATTTTTTAATCCAAGTGTTGTCTTTATGTTTAAATCCTTCCCACTATATGATGTATTTGTGATAGCTTCCTTGACTCATGTGCAGTGCCTTCTTATCTAGATCTTGCACTATTTTTCCTTCTTCTTTGGAACTTATTTCTGTCAATGATTTTTTTCATTTTATTCCATTTTATCTAATTTTCCATGGAATTCATATAAATTTAAAACATTAAATATTGGAGAGATATCAAAATCCTGTGGCAAGCTTACTTCATGATCATTGTCATTTATTTTCTTCACAATTCTACATGGGACAATCTTCTTATACTTAAACTTGTATGTGTATGCTGGAAATCTCTCTTTCCTTAAATACATCATCACTAAATATACTTATTAAAATACCTTTGATATCCTCCTTATATCAGATATAATTTTGTACTTCTCATTACTTTCCTTCAACCTTCTTCGCACTTCTTCTTGCAATTTATGTATATGCTCTACAAAAGCATCTGCATCATCACTTACACTCTCTATAGCTGGTAATTATACCAAATCCAAAACTTCCATTGTATTTCTTCCATAAATTATATGAAATGATGATTTATCTATTGAACTATTCACCAAACTATTGTATGAAAAATCAGCTTTTGGAAAATCCAAGTCTCATTGCTTAGGCTTCTCTCAAACAATACATCTCAACGAATTTCCCAAGCTTCTATTTACAACTTCTATCTATCCATCTATTTTTGGGTGATATACACTACTAAATTGTAGTTTTTTACCCAATTTCTTCCTCAAATTCCTCCAAATATGACTTAAAAACTTAGTATCCCTATCAGATGTTATGGTTATTTGAATACCTTGCAATCTCACATCATCTCTAAAGAAAAAATTGTCAACTCTAGTGGCATCGTTGGTGTTATTACATGCAATGAAATAAACCATCTTATATATATGTGTGTGTGTGTGTGTGTGTGTGTGTGTGTGTGTGTGTGTGTGTGTGTGTGTGTGTGTGTGTGTGTGTGTGTGTGTGTGTGTGTGTGTGTGTGTGTGTGTGTGTATGTGTGTGTGTGTGTGTATATATATATATATGTGTGTGTGTGTGTGTATATATATATATGTGTGTGTGTGTGTGTGTCTATATATATATATATATATATATAATATATATATATATATACAAAAACAAAAATGGAATCATTACTTCTTTATGTGTTTAATAATCTAAAATAAAATCCATACGCAATTCTATCCATGGTTATCTTGGAATTGGTAATGGCATGTACAATCTTGTGTTATGTGCATGTCCTTTAGCCACCTAACATATACTACATCTGGAAACATATATATTTCTGCATCCTTTTTCATCTTTGACTAAAAATACTTCTCCTCCACCAAATCTATTATCCTAGATTTACCAAAGTGTCCAGAAAAACCTACACTATAAAACTATCTTATAATGTTATCTCTAGTAGATGCAACTAGAACACACAACTATCTTCCCTTGAAGAGATAGTTATCTTCAATAAGATACTCATCCTAAATAGTACCTTCATCACTTGCTATTGGATTCTTAAACTACTCAACTATATTGGTAAAATCTAGATCAATATCATATAACTCTTTAGTAAACTCAAATCCAACAACTTATCTCACCATAGTAGTTATCAACCCCACTCTCTTAATCAAGGCTTCAACTACCTGATTCTACTTTCCTAATTTATGCTTCAACACAAAACTATATCCCTATAATAAACATACCCAGTTTGCATGCCTTATATTTAACTTCTTTTGAGTATTCACATACTTCAAAGCCTCATGATAAGTATATAGGCTAAAGTCCTTAGGCACTAGGTAATGTCTCCAATGTCTCAATGCTTGTACAATGGCATAAAACTCAACATCACAGGTAGAATATTTCTTTCTTCCCTCATTTATCTTCTGACTGAAATATGCTATTGGAATCCATTCTTGACTCAACATATCACCTATCCCCACATGTGAAGAATAAAAATCTACTTTAAACACTTTGTAAAAGTTTGGTAAGGCTAAAATAGGCTTCTCATTAATCTTCCTTTTTAATAACTTGAAATTTTCTATTGCTTCCCTTGTCCATGAGAATTCTTATCCTTTCATGCAATCTATTATTGGTGTAAAAATACTATTAAAATTCTCAATGAAATTTATGTAAAATGTTTCCAAACCATGGAAAATCCATAACTATATGATGTTATTTAGAATATGCCACTTAAAAATTGCCTTCACCTTTTATTCATCCATTTTTACACAATCTACTGAAATTACAAATTCCATTAATACCAAACTATCTTGCATAAACCTATACTTATTCAAATTTTCATAGAGCTTCTCCTTTCTCAAGAATTCTAATTCCATTCACAAATGATTTAAATGCTCTTCTGTAGTCTTAATGAATATGAAAATATCATCAAAATAAACCACCATAAACTTACAACTATAATCGCATAAAGTTTTGTTCATCATTATCATAAATGTGCTAGGTGCATTATATAACTTGAATGGCATCACCATCCACTCATATAGGCCATCTCTAGTCTTAAATGTTGTCTTCCATTTATTTCCTTCATGAATCCTAATCTGATAGTAGCCACTCCTTCCATCAACATTGTTAAAATATTTTGCTCTTGCAAGAACATCCATCATGTCATCCAAATGGGGTATAGAAAATCTATCCTTGATACTAATCGTGTTGATGGATCTACTATCCACACACATACTCCATCCTCCATATATATTTGGATTCAAAAATGTTGGTGTTACACATGGACTCATTATATTTAACTCTATATGTTCTATCAGACTCATCCTATATGTTACTTGATTGGGTAGAGTTGATCCTTAAATCAAATCAATGTGATGTTGGATGTCTCTATTTTATGGTAAGACATCTAGGAGATCATTAGGTGTTAGATATACATATTTTTTCATCACTTATTCTAATTTTTCTATAATCTACACCACTTTGTTGCATTCATCTTTTTCCATTAAAGCATAACATCACCCTACCACCTTCATGTCATTGACAAACTCTTTTGTGGATAGCATGTTCTCCACTTGTCCTTATTCCTTAATAGGTATTAATATCACCTTTGTACTATCTTTTAGAAAGGTGTATGTGTTATTGAATCCATCATGAGTTAATTCAATATCATATTACCATGGTATTCCCAATAATACATGATATGTATACATTGGTATAACATCACACCATAATTCATATGTATAAGTTTTTTCTATTGAAAACTTAATCAAACACCTCTTATCTACAGTCACTTCATTTCCATTTTTGAAACATAGAACTCTCTGTGGATTAGGATTATTTTCACATTACAGTCCTAGTTTCCCTACCATCTCCTTAGATACCATATTATCACAACTTCCACCATCAATAATTAATTTACATACCTTTCCTCTTGAAGTGTATCTTATTCATAAAATTTTTGTCCATAGCCATGCATCACCATCTTCTTTGCTTTTCGCTAGTTCTTTCCTTGGATCTATCATTGTCATCCTCATTATAAGATTTTATCTGACATCTACTATTTTAACTTCATTATCTTGATCTTCTATCTCAACTTTACCAAGTTTACTCTTAGATGATACTCTTGTCTCCTTTCTTGTTCGTGGTAATGAGGATAATCATTTTATTTATGTCCTTATTTTCCACATTAATAACAAATTATAGATCTATTTTTGTTTGAAAACCACCCTCTATCACCTCCATAACCTCATTCTCTTTGGATTCATCTTCCTCTTTGCTTATATTAGAAACATTATCTATTATATTTTCTCCTTAATGTTCCACGTGATGATTCTACCCTTACATAATTAAATACACATATAGTGGTATTGAAACCACATCTCACCCTTATTAGAGTGGATTTCCCTCTTCTTGGGACATCCATCTAATAACTTATCTACTTCGCATCTTTGTGGCTTTCAAGTCTAATTGATAAGCCTCTTCTATGAAAAGTATCATGTTCATGATTAATTCATATTCAATGGAAAATTTCAAACCATTCACATAATTTGTAGCCATTTTTTATTTTATTTCATCTTGATCCACTCTTATGGATAGCTTTTATAATTCATTTATGTACTCTTATAGACTATGCTCCTTATGCCTTAAGTTTTGGAACCTTTTGTAGAGGGTTTGGACATAATCTATAGGAAGAAATTTATCCTTTATATTCTTCTCCATTTTGCTTCATGCGCTTATCTTTTATTTATTCTTCCTTTGTCTCTCTTTTTATAGGTGATCCCACCAAATCATTGCATGACCTTTTAGCTTAGTGCATGCAAATTTCACCTTCTTGTCTTCTCTCATGGTTTTCAACTTAAAGAATTTATCCATGTTATTCAACTAGTCTATCATCTCCTCTAGTTGTAAACATCCACCATAGTCAGGAACTTCAATTATGAATCCTTCATTAGTCCCATTTAAGGCTCTAATAATTACTTCCTCTATTGATATTTTCTCTTCTTCTTGCTACAATTATTCTTCATTAATTATTTTTCATTTAGTGTCTTATTCTCCTTGCCTTATCCATTGATTAGTGCCAATTGTGCTTAGATGTGCCACTTGCTTTCATATCTTTTTCACATATCTACTCATCTGATAAAAAACTCTTCCTCTTCCTTGTCTTATTACCATACCTACTAAACCAACTCTCCACAAGACTCTTACTTGCTATGATACCACTTTATGGAAATAAAAACAATCTTTGATACCACTTTGATTTAATCTCAATGGATTTCTTAAGTAATCAATGAAACAATAGGCATGGATACTTCAAAAATTAAAGATGAAATCAAACTCTCTCTCTCTCTCTCTCTCTCTCTCATATATTACTTAAAAATAGAACTGCTTACAAATTACAATTCTCTTTTCAAAAATTACATACAAATCCACTATGAGCTTTACAAAGGATTTTAAATCTGTTTATAGAAAAATAACCCAAATAACTCTAAGCATGTGAAAATATCCATCCACCCAATAAATTCTTCCCCATCCACTTTTAGGCATAAAATACAAGGGAAAAATCATTATCCATTAGGAGGAAATGAAAACAAAGTCTAAAAGCATCCAACACTAAGCAAAAGACAAAAGACAAAGTCAAAAAGGCAATCTTCAAGGACCAATACACCACCCTTGTCATGTGAGGGAATAATAGATCATGTGAATAATTTATCCAAGTAATCCATTTTAGATAGGGACCCTTTAGCATGTGTAATTTTATTGGAGTCCTACTTCACATGGGTCATCAATCTGAATAGTAAGAATTGTCTCCCAGTTGTATGTGCCTCCATAAATCCAATGAATCTTACTTTTGAATAAGATAAAAACCCATTATAACTTGTCTCTAATTAAAATTTAGACCCACTCACATAATTTTAATCAAAATTAAGTCCCCACATGGGCCTTACAAGAAATGTGGCACCCCATGCCACCCAGTCAACATGAATAGTGCCAAGGACACCTTACCAATGTGAATAGTTTCTCCACATCATTGATTTTTTGAGAAGATAGAAGTAGAAGATCCTTTTATAGGCTCACTTGGTATACCAATCAGTCTTATAGAGAATACAAAAAATGGAAATCCACTAGATGAAGATAGTGATGGGAATAATGGTGAAGCTCCACCACCCACATATACCACTCAATGTATGCCTAAATGGTATATAAGTACATTAAAGGATTCCAAAATGGACATAATTATAGACACATCAAGTACTGGACCAAGGAATAATATCATGACTCAAAATAAGGTCAATTTGGCCTTAGTGAACACAATTTTTAAATCAAAAGAGCCCTCTATAGTTCTTGAATCCTTATAGTCTAAACCTTGGAAGGATACCATGGATGTAGAATTTTAATCACTGATGAAACATAAAACATGGTAGATTGAAGATATTCCACAATGAATAAGAAAATCAACTATAAATGGGTCTTCAATACTAAATAAAAATCAAACGGTAGTATTGACAAACACATGGATTGAATCATAGAAAAGGGATATGCTCAAAAAGAAGGCATATATTATGATGAGACATTTGTTCCTACAACCAAGATCAAGACAATTGGAATGATATTTGATTTGGTTACATAATTTGGATAGAGAATCCACCAAATAGATGTAAAAAAGTGCCCTTCTCAATGGATATCTACAAGAAGAAGTTTACATGACACAAACAAAATGCTTTATGACTCTTAGTAATGAAGTAAAAGTATTTAAACTCATCAAATACATGTACAATGTCAAATAGGCTCATAGAGCCTAGTATATAAAAATTTATGAGCATCTTGCTTAGCATGGATTCTATAGGAGTCCCTATGATCCAAATATCTACCTCAAACAACAAGGGTGATATATTATAATTTTTAGCATATGTCAATGATCTAGTCATCATTAAAGTTTTATTGAAGATGATTGATGAAACCAAAAAATATCTCAATCAATTATTCAACATGATGAATCTTAGTATTCTACACTATTTCCTTGGATTAGAAGGATGGAAAAAGAAACCCCGTATATTTGTGTCCCAAATGAAATATTACAAGGCAACACTCAAGACATTCAAGATGATAGCTAGTAATCAAATTCTACACCTATAGAGACAAGTCTTAAATTGTCTCATATAGATCCATCACTATAAGTGAATACAACACTCTATCTATAGTTGATTATAAGTCTTATTTACTTAACATATACTAGGTTAGACATCAATTATGTAGTTATCTATATTTCATGGTTCATATAGGAGCCAAATATGTCTCACTAAATAAAATCAAGCCAAATACTAAAATATATCAAGGGTATAATGAACTTTGGCCTAGAATATAATAAGAATGATATTTTTTTCTTGATAGGATATTTAGACTTAGATCATGCAAGATATATAGATGATAAAAATTTCACTTTTTGATATGTATTCTTTTTAGAATATGGTCCTATATCTTAGGGGATCAAGAAAGAGAATTTTGTTTCTTGATCTTATATTGAAGCATAATATCATGTTAAAAAAGGAGCTGAATTAAAAGCAATATGGTAATGTCACACACCAAAAATATTGGGAGGACCATAAAATACACCTACCATTATGTATGGTGGAAATGAGGGTGTTCTAAAACTTATTGGAAATATAGTCTTTCATGAACGCAAAAAACACATTAAGGTGCAAGCCCATTTCATACTTGAACATGTAAAACAACACAACATCTAGATCCAATATTCCCTGACAGAAGAACAATGTGCATGTCTTCACCAAGTCAGATTCATCTAAAAAATTTGAGGTATTTAGAGAATATATCTCATGTTCACTTCTACCTATGCTGAATTAAGGGGAAGAATGTTAGATTAAAATAAATGGTGATTATTTCACCATAGCATGTTATTGTTAGTTTTTTATGTTATTATTTCACCCCAAGACTTTTTTGGGTTTATTTTTTATTCATCCTTTCTATATTATAGGAATTTGTTTGGATATCTTCTTGGATATATACTAGAATATGTAATAAATCATTCTTTAGCTGGATATATTATTGTTTCAAGATCACAATAACTTGTGGTAGAATTTATGGGATAATTAAAGCATTGTGATTCATGAAATGTTATGTTAGGTAAAGGTTTGAGGATAGGTATTTTAAAAACACATCATTTTTGGAATTATTAATTATTCAAAGGATTGGTATCTCCTTGAATCTTTTATATAACACCATTATAATTAAACTTAACACATTGTCATGTTGATGAAGATAATAATCTCATGTGGTGTGTCCAAGGTTGATTGATTAAAATTTTATAAGAAAGTGGGAAGTTAAATATCATGACTTTGACACACACCGTGATAGGGGTAATGTGATAGGAATCCAAACACTCCCTAAGGGATGCATTTATCATACATAATATCATTTATATTTGAGTATATTTGAGATTACATTCAGAATATCCAAGTGTTTTCATGAAATGAAGGGAAGCCACATAATTTTCTAAACCTTCATCAATTAAAACATGTTTGACTTGGATATCTCCTATTTGGATGCTAATGGATAATGAATGATCATCGACAAGAAGTAATATCTCATTAGGGATCATGGAAGAGATATTGAATTTGAGTGAAATAGAATTATCTATCATTTTGTCAACATGAATAGATATTTCTTCATACTATTGAAGCATGCTATCTTTATACCCTACAAAAGTGGATTCTTTTTTCATAGGTGGTGGATGAGGGATATTCATTTTGAATAAGAGTTGCATTCGCCAATTATGATGATGAGGATAAGTTATCATAAGTTCAAGGAAAGGGATTTAAGATGGTAGATGTGAAATTTATACTATGGGATCCCATTTGTTATATCTCATTAGAATTTTATCTGATAAGGCCATATAGTGTTGAAATAAATCCTTTAAGGGTGTAGCATAAGTTCATAAAAATTGATGTTGGTAAGGTGTGTTCGATGGAGATTTGGTTAATGTGAGTTGATTGAATATAAATGATTGTATTTTTTTTGAAGACTTGGTTGAATCATTGGTTACTTGTTTTTTAGAGGAATAAGTACCAATGATGACATATTTTGGAATTTCTAATTGAGGTGTCTTTAATAAAGGAGAAGTGTAATTTATATCGATAGTATGTGAGGTATTGTATATCTATATCATTATATTTAACACTTGTGAGTTGGTTTAATTTATTGGAATTGGTTCCATATACCCCAATTCTATGAGATGAGATGGGTAATAATATTGAATAATACGATACTTGGGGAAATTTTTTTAGTTGGAATCTATATGATGATCAATATAGGAAACTACTCTCCTCACAGTATTGAGATTAATAAAATTCTCATTATATATGTTAGGATGCATGTGACTTTTGACATTATTGGTATTGGAAGGTTGGTTAGAATTATCTTGGTGATTAGGAAGGGGATCCTTATAAATAGTTAAATGAGAATTTGATTGATTTAAAGATTAAAGTTTAGTTTTAGTTTCATGAGCCTTAGTTGCTACTTCATAAGATTGTTGGCATGTATGTCTGAGTGATGCATGATCAAAATTAGGTCTAAAGAGATAGTCCATAGCAATTTTTCTTAGTTGGTGTTAAGTTTCATGAGAATGGATCCAACTTGAATAAAATGAACAAAATTTATGTGGGTCATATCAATGTTTTGGAGGGTGAGTAGGATCAAGATATGGTGGAAAAGGTTGAATAAGATTATTTCAAATTTATGTTTAAGGAAAGTGGTTTATGAACATATACATTATGTATTTGAGAAAATGTAAAAATAGGATGAGAATTATTAGAAATCGATGATGAAGGAATAGGCTTCTTGAGTTTACTTGGAGAAATGTTGTGAATGGTGTATAAGGAATCATAGGTATATATAACACCATCATTCATTACATGTCTATTATTAGATTTCATAAGCATTCAGGTCCCTATTGGAGGGTGTGATGGCTTGAATTTCCATATAAGGAAATATTAATGTTTACCTTGGCTAAGGGCTTCTTCTAAATATTTTGGAGAAAGAGTCCTCACATGATATTATAATTTGGGATGAAGATAATTGCTGAATAAATGAAATAGATTATCATCTGACATGTTATGTTCAGCTATATTAGATAAGGTTCTCCATCATGTGATGAATACTTGTGTTATTTTGAACTCTAATTATTTACACTTGATAAAATGAGCTAGGTTATTTTTAGGAAGATCATTAGTTTGTAATTATTAAACCAATTCATTGACTAAGTTTTCTAAGCAAGTGATAAAACAAGTTTTAAGTTGATTATACCAATAAAAAACATCACCTAAAAAGAGTTTTAGCTAAGATTTTGGTGGAAAAAAAGGTGTTGAGTTTAACACAATATTTGTATATATTTCCAAAATTATTCAAATGCAAGCCTATATTAGTGGATCCATTACAATTGATACTGGGAACTATGCTACCTATCTCAATGTTTGTAATTTGAGGAATAAGAGGATTATTTTATAAGTGTTTGATAGCCTTGTTAGGAAGTGGAGGTTGTGGTACAAGGTTACCATATGAATATATATGATTTTTGGGTTGCGGGGGGGGGGGGGGGGGGGGGGTAATATGGTTTTGAACCCCACATTGAGTAGGTTAGGGATGATTTTGAAAATGCATTATCTGATTTACATTTACATAATTTGACTAGCACTATTAGTTTAAAAAGTATTTTCTTGATTTAACATTTGTAATAATAATTGGTTCATGATAATGATATTTTTACTAGTAGAAGTAGCATGGGATGCATTAGTCTTATGTAAGACATTATGAGTTTTAGATGAACTAGTAACTTAAGATGTACTATTATTTTTATGAATGTGGGCATTTTGAGTAGACCCACTAAAAGTCGCGCCTACCATGTTTGTAATAATAGTTGTCATGAAGGATGAAGAAGTAATAGAATATGATGTCATGATAGTATATGGAGGCATGAGAGAGGAGAAATATGTTGTAAAAATTATGGAATGACTTGCTCCAAACCCTGTAGCAAATCTAGGTGAAGTTGAATGAGGTTCTCCAATATGAGGTCTCATCTTGAGGTTATAAATGACTATGGGATATTTACCCCAATATTGAGTTTTTTCATTGATGATGAGGTATTATTTCATCCATATACTCAATATCACTGTCATCCTCTACAATTTATAGGAAGAAGGGATTAATATTAGTAGAATAGAGAGGAATCCCATAGTTGGAACTTCTAGTAATAACATGGATATTGATAAGATCAAGATTATCTATTGAATGATATGGTAGATGCATCTTAGAGGATTTATGATTATTATTAAGGCTCATAATGTTAGTTTTATTTTACTATCCAACTTCACTAAACAAATGTTAAATGATGAAAATTTGATTTAGACACTTATTAGGGTAATGAAAATCTAGAGGCTAAAAATGAAGAGATCGAGTTGGTCGATCTAGTCAGACTGATAGGATGACATAAAAATATGGAGTCATACTAGGTTGAGTTGGTGGAACTATTTGGAAAGGTAAGGAAATAAAATAGTCTATAAACTAACTAGGTTAACCTAGTTGAAACACCAAGAAAATAGAATAATCTATAAATGAACTAGGTCGAACTGGTCAAACTAGTTAAAAAACAAGAAATAAAATAAATATGTAAACTAACTATGTCGATCAATTTTATCTATTTGAAAGGGAAGGAAAATATTTTTTTTTTCAACTGACTAGGTTGAGCTGATCAATCTAGTTGAAAAAATAGAAAATAGAATTTAAAGTTGAAACACACAGCACAAAACTTGTATCAACATTGGCTAATATAGTTTTAAATACAACATATAATGACAAACATCAAGCAATAATAATGTAATGTAGATTTTATCTAATTATCTAAAAATAAGAAAAGGAAGTTGTACTAAATGCTATGATTGATAATGTAGGTATTCAAAGATATTGGTTTGTCTGTTGGATAGTGTCAACCCAATGTTTCAATGGACTAACTATGGAAGAAGTTGTAGAAACCAAAATTACATCACACACATGCATAAATCCCTATGTCAAAACCCCCCTTGAACCCATTTTCAATAATAATTAGCCTCCCTAACTCATGCTTTTACCCCTCACACATTTAATTAAGTTAATTAAAAACCCCTTATGCCACCTTACCTAGCCACCTCATCCTAAGACTAATTCTCACATGATGAGTCACCTAAAGACTTAGTCCCCTTATCCTAACTACCCATGACTTATTCTTACCTCAAAAATAAATTCCTAAATAATTGCATCCTTCTTAACCTCCCATTTTTACCATTTTATAATGGATACCACACTTGGCATGAGAATCAACATAAAATGAGTTTAAAATAGTACTTTTACCTATTCTCATGTCACTGATGTTGGTTAACCCATGATCTATGTCAATGGGATCACCGACATTAGTAATATAAGCCAAACTCCAAATTGAAGTTCAAGTCAGTAAAAATCAATAAAACTCATTCTTATTTGCATAATGGCTTCTGTCATTCGACTTTTGACATGTTGGCTTACTGTTACCTTGCATAAGTCAACCTAGATCGGGAACTAATCTCTTGAGAACCAACAACCCCTGCTTGTTTTATCTATTCAAGGCATCAGTTTGGAAAGCCTTATAGGATCCATCTATTCAACACTTATCATTCAATCACCTCTACAACTAAGTACACACTTATTCTATAAGTATTTAAGAATTTTTTTTATAATCACTCTATATCTACTATTCATTGCTTTACACATTCCTAACCGTGTTGGGTGAATGTTTAGTCACCAGCTAATTGAGGTCAAAATAGGTGTTTCAACCAAAACATAGGGAGATTTATTGGCCAAATGTGCAGGTCAACCACATCAAAAGGGGACAAATCTCTCTTCTCATCAAGGGGAGGTTCCCTATAACTATAAGGTAATATATACTATATATAAGCTAAAAATAACACTCAGGGTAAGATAACACCATCCATCTATTTTTTTTAGAGATGATGTTCACAAATCAAAGGAGAAATCCTGGGTGATTGCTGGAGGTACTTCTCTTCTTTTAGAAGTAATACTTAGTCAACAACTAGATTTCTTCGTGGTAGTAATTGTAACAAGGCACATTAATATAATAGGATGAAGTTTAGCATAAAGTCTCAACCTCAACTACCAAAGAGTGAAATATATGAAGGACAATGGGGGCACAAATTCATTCCAAGATCCTTTACATAGAAATAGAAAAATAAACACGCTAAAGACAATTATGGCAGCACAAAGTCTCTCCACAGTTAGCTTTAGGACACCTTCTTGATTACTTCCACTAGTTCTACTTGTTAAATTAAATGGACAAGAATACTTCTGGGAAACAGACATAAGAACAATTTCCTAAATAACACAAGCTATTCTAGCACAAAGTCTAAAAGGTCACTTGTTTTCTCATTCAAATAAAGAAATATGATTAACAATCTGAGCTCAAAGTCTCAAAAAATGTCTTTCAATTTGGGCAAAGTTTTGCTTCTATAAAAGAGATATCTCCTTTGCATAAAATAAGATATTACAATATATAGCAGCCAAGAAAGACTTGGCACTTTGTTTCATGGAATGGCCCATGCTACATTTAATGCCTTGAATGCATTTTTAGTTCTGTCAAGGGGCCATACTGGAACAGGGCATCGACCTTAACTATGGCATGTCAATTCATCTCAAATGTCTCCTTTTGAAGTATGGGCCACCTGGTCCTCTTCTTGATATTTGCATAGCTATCCACTTCACCTTTACTCAATGGAGAAAAATAGGCTACATCTTTTGAATGTTTACACACTCAGATGTATACTTGGTGGACTATTCCACCTATTGGAATTAACCCCCTATAGATATTTCAATATCCATTATAGCTTTCCCTCTTTCCTATTGTAATTTGAGCTCTCAAGCTATCTTCTTACCTTCAACATGCTCTTTCAGCTTCTTCAGCTGTTTGCTGAGTTTGTTCTTTAGGTTCCACCCCACATTTGAAAATAAATGGGCATTTTGTTAACTTGAATTTGACATCCATGAGGACGTCATTCGTCACTTGGTCACTTGAACCATGTTTAACCTTGAACCTTTGAATCATGAGATTTAATTGGTTCAAATGTTTAATGGTTTGGATGGCCCTATCGGCTCCTTGGTTCAATTAGTTCCTTAGTTCAATCGGTTCCTTGGTTCAACTAGTTGAACCATCTCTTCGAACTTGTCTCTAGAATATTCTATTTCCTTCCTTCACTCGAAGCTTCCTTGTGAACTTTGAAATTCTTAAACTGGTTGAAGTATTTAAACCATTTGAACCTATGAACCATTTTAGTTCAAAGTTCAACAGTTTAATAGTTCATTCTCTTTCTTTGAATCCTTTTATTCTCTAAGTCTTTTAAACTTTATTGAACCTTTGAACCTTTAAACCTCTAAACCTTGAACCATTTCAGTTCAAAGTTCAATGGTTCATTCTCTTTCTTTGAATCCTTTATTCTTCTAAGTCTCTTGAACTTTATTGAACTCATTGAACCTTTGAACTCTTTTAGTTCAAGGTTCAGCAGTTCAATAGTTCAATCTTTCTTCTTTGAAGTCTTTTTTCGTTTAAGTCTTTTGATCTTATTAAATTCATTGAACCTTTGAACTTGTTGAACCATTTTGGTTCAAGGTTCAATGGTTCAACCTTCACTCTTTGAATCCTTCTTTTCTTTAAGTCCACCAAACTTATTGAAATTTAGAACTTGCTGAAGTCTTCGAACTCGTTGAACTCTTTGAAGCGGTTGAACTTATTTGAACTCGTTGAGCACTTAACTCTTTTTTGAACCTTTGAACTTGTTGAACCTTTGAACCTTTGAAGTAGGGTTCAATGGTTCAATGATTCAATGGTTCAATCCATTTGTTTGAATTCTGTCGATGGACCTTTTGGTTGAACCTTGATGTTGAACCAACCTTGAAATTGCTAAGTGTTTAGAAGTTGTTCCTTTATGAAAGCCTGCCTATTGAAGTTGTTGAACCCATTGAACCTATGAGTTCCTTGACTAAAAATGCTTGAATAATTGAATAACTTGAGCACTTAGAACATTTTTTGAGAAGGGAAGAGAGAATTTTGGCCTGTAGGACCAAAATAGTTGATATGTTGTCCCCAAAGACAAGTGATAGATTTTGGGAACAACAGCTAGCTCCAGTTGGGGAAATTCCATCGATTGTAAAAACAATCGAAGGGAGTAGAATATAGAATCTCTAGTGCCTTTATGTATGCCATTGGGCTATAGAATCATGATACCTAAAAAAGAAAGGTGCTAAAAAGAAATGAAAATGAAAAGCACCAAATAGAAATAAAGACTCTACAAATATACATATGTATAACTGATGTCACCTGATACTTCAATGATTGAAGTGCTTTAGATGTTACCCACTGTGAGGTAGTGAAAAGGGCATGCCATCTTGATACTTCAATAGGAAACTATTTTCACCATTGAGCTGATGGATAGTAAACGGGCCTCTCCATAAGGAATCAAATTTCCCATGCATTCTCTTTGGTTCTCTTCTCTTGTCCCATAACAAAAGTTGATCACCAATCTAAAAATTATGGGATTTTGATTTTTGGTCGAAGAGCTTCTTCACTAGATTTTGATGCATAGTAATTCAGTCCACCACCATAGTTTGTTGCTCATCCAGCTCAGTCAAACACATGATCCTCTTATAGATGGAGCTTTCATATGTCTGATCTTTGATTGCCTTTGCCAATTTCAATGCTGATAATTCCAGGGTGATTGATATCTCTACATTGAGACCATATAGAAGTTGGAAAGGTGACATACCTATTGCCCTCTTGGGCATAATTCTGTCTGCCTATAAAGCATCAAACAATAGTTTATGCCAGGTTCGTTGGTTGTTATCTACCAACTTTTTGATGATGGTCACTAGGTTCTTGTTACTCAATTTTGCTTGGCCATTTCCTTATAGAAAATAATCATAAGAGTGGGAAAGGGTGATCCCATAATAAAAATAGAACTGGGTAATCTCATGAGAAGAGAAACAGGCTACATTATCTATCATAATCTTAGTTGGGATCCCAAACCTGGAAATAATGTTTTCTTTAAAGAAATTGCATACTACTTTTGAAGTAGCATGCTTGGCTAGAATAACTTCCACCCATTTGGTGAAGTAATCTATGGCTATGAAGACATAATCATGTCTAGTGCTTGAAGATGGGTTTACATCACCTATGAAATCAATTCCCCATTACTGAAATGGCTCTTCTATTACCACTAGCTTAAGAGGCAAAATAGCTAACTTGGGTCTTCCAATGAATTGTTGGCACAGTTCACATCTTCATACCCATTTATATGCATCTTGAAATAGAGTAGGCCAGTAATACCTATCTTATAGAATCTTTTGGACAGTTATAGGCACAAAAAAATGTTCTCCACATGCCAGATTATGGAAGGACTCCAAAACTTGGTTTTGCTACTCTTTATCCACGCAGTAGAAAAACACTCCATCAAGGTTCCTCTTATACAGGCCATTGTCCCATAGGACAAAATTAGCAACTTTTAACTTGATAATCCTCTTTTATTCATGAGATAGGTGAGTAGAACAGTCACCATAAGTAAAGAATGAGCAATACTCGAATACCACTCATTCATGGTGGAGACAAAGAGGACAATTGGCGTGTCTTCAATTTCTACTTCTTCATGCCCTATTTCTTTTGGTCTATTATCAACAATCAATTGGTAGAGACCCCTTCCCCACACAAGCTTCATTGGTTTGATAACAAGATCAAATTACTATATTTTAGCAACCCAATTGCCCCTTTTGGTTCTAAACTCTTGTTGAGTTAATATAGACTTGACTGTTATATCAGGAACCAGGGCAATAACATGTGAATTCATAATGTAAAAGTAGAAATACTTTATTGCCTTTACCACTACATAAGAATGTTTCTCCATGTTTGAGTATTTTAGCTCATGAGCTTTAAGGGGACATCTAATGAAGGATATGGGAGATTCCACACCTTCTTTGTTCTCTAAACCAAAATTGCTGAAAGTGTGTGTTTGGAAGCATAACTATACATTATGAATCCTTTGGTGTAATCTAGACAACCCAAAATTGGGGCATGGGCAATAGCTGTCTTGATGTCCTAAAATGTTGATTTGCCTTCTTCAGTCTAGCTAAAAGTGGCCTTTACCTTCATCATGTCCACAATGCGGCGAGTCTTCTCTACAAACTCAAGAATGAACCTTCGTAAAAAATTCACCTTTTCAAAGAAAGAGTGAACTGCAGTCTTACTTATGGGCAGAGTAAGCTCCTAAATAAATTTGAATTTTTTTGAGTCAATCTTATGCCTTCTCAAGATATAATGTGTCTGAGAAGTTTCCCTTTTGTTACCCCAAAAATAGACTTCTTGGAATTTAGAGAAATGCCATTCTAGTGACATCGTTCTAGCACTTGTTGCAAATGGTGCACATGATTAGGACAATGCTTAGAAAAGACTGTTAAATCATCAAGGTACACCACAATAAACTTACCCATTTCATCTTTGAAAGTAAGGTCTATTTCTCTCTGAAAAGTGGTGCCAGCATTTATCAGGCTAAATGGCATTCTTTGATACGCAAAGGTGCCCCAAGGTGTGGTGAAGGCAGTCTTATGCTGGTCTGCTTCACCAACTTCTACTTGATTATATCCTAAGAAGCCATCTAACATTGATAACATCTCTGAATTGGTCATTGTCTTAAGGACTTGATCCATGATGGGCAGAGGGTAGTTATCTTTTAAAGAAGATTGATTCAATTTTTTGAAATCCATGCAGAGGTGAATTTTGCAATTATTTTTTTTCATAGAAACTATGTTTACAATCCATGTGGAATGATGGATTCGGAAAATTATTCTAGGGTTCAACATTTTCTATATTTTAGACAAAATATTACCTGATATCTTTGGATTATACTGTCAAGATTTCTTCTTGTAAGGCATCGAATCACTCTTGAGAGGAATTTCATGGTGAATTTCTTTAGCCCTGAGCGACTTTAGATTATCATAAGAGTATACCAAAACATCCATGTAATGGTGAAGTAGGTCAGTAAATTTGAGTTTCTCCTCTGGAGTGTAGCACTTTCCAATGTTCACCATCTTGGGATTTTCCTTGGTACCCAAATTTATTTGATCAAACTCTTGGGAGTATCTTGAATCCATTTGTTGTTGTTTGATGAACCTATCATGCTTGTCAAATAGTTTCTCAAGGGAAACCAATCCTTTGGGAATTTTATTCTTTTTAGCTATAGGAATTCTTCACCTACGCCTGAACTTGTTTCATGGGTTGATTCAAGTTTCTGAGGCTCACTACCTTCGAAGTGAAGCTATTTAAAGCTATCTTTTTGTTCCAAAAAGGTGATGATTTGGTTTTCACTATTGAAAACTTACTAATGATTAGCATTGTCAAGCACACTTGGTCGAAAGACCAGTTTGATAGTGTACCTATCTCCCTTAAAATCTTGGTGAGGAACTAAGAGGGTAACTAAAATAGATAATGCATTAATTTAGTCATTGAATTCTCTAGGCACTACAGAGATACTAAAAGCATCAAAGCTTTCAATTTGATCCCAAAATAGATTGTGATAATGATGCAATCTTCTATTCTTAGTTTGATATAGGTTCTTCATCTGACAAACCACTAGCTCAGCATCTCCTTTGGTGTGAAGGAGTTTGATGCCCCTGTCTCGAGTAGCCTTCAATCTGAGTAGCAGTGATTCATATTCAGTAGTATTGTTGGTGTTGTTAAACTGTAATTTGTATGAAGAAGGAAAAATATCTCCTTGAAGAGATATTAGAAAAATACCAGCTCCAGAGTTGGTAGAAGAACATCTACCATCAAATTTTAGTATCCATACGTTATCAAGAATTGTGCTTTCCTTAAATTTTCTTTTAATTGGAGGGAAGGATTCTTTTGTGCTTGTACTGCATTTTATTAAATCTTTTGTTATTTTTTCTAAACCAATTTTTAGATTGTCATTTTCAAAAGTTTCATCAGTTAGGATAGGAACATCCTTTGTAGTCAGGAAGTAATTAACTATGCCTAAAGACTCAAATAGAATTTGAGCTTTAGGCATTGATGTTTGAGTGACAACATATTTTGCCTCCTTCTTAGGAAGAAATCTCTACATGATGCCTTTGATTGGGATCCTTGCTTCAGATAGGTTCATACTTAACTCACCACCAACATCCTTGCAAAAATTTCACCTAAGAAGAATGTTGTATGAGGCTGGGATGTCAGCCACCAAAAATGTCATCTTAATTCTCTTATTTAGGAATGCCACAAATGCAAATTAGGTGTCCTTGATTTGTCCTAATAGTGGCACTTATTTGTTCTCCATAGAGAAACATCTCCAAAATTTCTTAGTCAACATGAGACCAAGGGATTTAGCTACTTTAGTGGGCATGACGTTGTCTGATGCACCTAAGTCTATGATGCAATTGTTCAGCTGGTGATCGTTTATCAACAGGGAAACATAAAATAGTTCTATCTTCTCAGGAGTAGTAGGAGGAGTAATGACAAGGTTATTCTGGGTAGATGTATGAGTCACTTTTAGAATAGTTGGTCCTATAGGGATGATTTTATTCTTTACACATTGAACCAACTTACCCAACTGTCTAGGGTTGCATTGCAGGAATTCAAATTTAGACATTTGAATTTTGGTTTTCTTGACATGGTTAATTATATTAAATGTCTAAAATGAATTAAGAATAAGGGAAGGTAGTTCATCCTTTTGATTTTAGGAGGGGTGGTACTAGTCTGTGAATTTGAAGTTGAAGCTAAAGGAATGGTTTATGTACTTACCTTTTTAGAGATCACTGGGTCCTTTGATTGAAAAGGCAGAGTGGTTCCCTACTTAGCAATTGAAATTGCTAGTTGAGAATGCTCCTCTATTTTTTTCTTATCAGCTTACTAGGCTGACTAGTTCTAGGATTGGGTGAATACATCGTATGATCCATTAACTACTTCACCTTTACTTTTAGGTTCATCTTGGTAATTTAGGAAACCAATGTTGGAGTTGCTAACTGATTCTTCTTGGTCTTTTGCAAAGAGATCAATGTCATTTTCTTCATTTAATTCAGGCTGGAAAGAGAAATCAGATTCTATTTCAAGATATCCAACTGCTAAATTGGTTGGAGGTGCTTCAATGTCAAGCTTTCCATGTGGGAGAGGAATGTGATTTGGCTATCCTTGATTCCTAGCAACCTTGTCTTGGTATGACTAATTGGGAAATGTTCTCCTTGGTATATCTCTGTATGAAGGAGTAGAAGACATCCCTTGTGCCATTTGCTTTCTGAGAGCTAGCAACTCATTTGCTAGCTTCTGCACCACTAGATCAATGGTGCATGTAGATGGATATTCAGAGGATGAAGAAGATTTACCTCTATTAGGATCTCTCCTTATCTTCCCTACCAAGATGAGATCATCTTCCACCTCAATGTCCAAATCTTGAGTAGTAGCAAGGTCTATGTGGCCAGCCCATCTCAACAGAAAACTCACTTCAAGCAGCTGAGAGTTGATGAAGAAACATTTGAGATTCTCAACCTTTGGCTGAGTAGTTGTAGGAATCTTGTTCCTCAATTTGTCAAATTTGGCAATGAAGTCCCTCATAGGTTCATGAGGCTCCTTCTTCATCTGTGTGAGTTGGGCTATCAGGGTATGCACATCTTCTACAGGCTTGAACCTGGATTTGAAATTTGGCTTTGAGGGTGTTCCATGTAGATGAGAGAACTAGTTTACAGTAGTGCCTTGTAATGTTTTTACAAACATCTGGACTTCTATGTCCTCATACTCCATGTCTATCACACCACAGGCTACGCTGAAAGTTGCAATATGTTTATTAGGATGAACTCTCCCATCACCAAAGAACTTGGGGAAATTTTTATTTGAATTATGTGGTAGCTCATGTAGAGGTGGAGTTAAATTGAGTGGACCAAAAGAGTTACCATAGGGGCCTTAAACTACTATTATTTGACTACTGAAGGGAGGGATAACAAATGCTTGAGAGGTATGTATTGACAAAGCTCTGCTAATAGCAAAAATGGATGCTTTGCTTGGTAATGGAGACCTGAATTTTGTAGGAGGAAAACTCCTAGTTCATTGGAGGTGAGATGGTGAAGGAAATAGATCAAAATCACTTTGTTGTACCAACTTGAATACACGGTCAACAATACCTTTAGATCTTTGGCTTCTGGTATATCATGGAGCTGCCAAATTGTAAAGCTAAAATGGATAAGGATAGGGACTACTTCAATTTGAAGCTCGAGGCTTCAAATTGTACAAAATGATCTCTAGCAGAGTCACCAAAAACTGTTGGGTGAATATTTTTTCACCAACTAACTGAGGGAAAAATAGGTGTTTCAACCACAACATAAGGAGATTTATTGGCCAAATATGCAGGTCAACCACATTAAAAGGGGACAAATCTCTCCTCTCATCAAGGGGAGGTTCCCTATAACTATAATGTACTATATACTATATATATAAGCTAAAAATAACACTCAGGATAGGATAAAACCATCCATCTCTCTTTTTTTAGAGATGATGTTCATAGATCAAAGGAGAAATCTTGGGTGATTGCTGGAGGTACTTCTCTTCTTTCATAAGTAATACTTAGTCAATAGCTAGATTTCTTCCTGGTAGTAATTGTAACAGGGCGCAGTAACACAACAAGATGAAGTGTAGCAAAAAGTCTCCACCTAAACTAGCAAATAGTGAAATATATGAAGGATAATGGGGGCACAAATTCATCGCAAGATCCTTTACATAGAAACAAAAAAAAAACATGCTAAAGACAATTATGGCAACACAAAGTCTCTCCACAGTTGGCTTCAGGACACCTTCTTGATTACTTCCACTAGTTCTACTTGTTAAATTAAATGAAAAAGAATGCTTCTAGAAAATAGACATAAGAACAATTTTCTAAATAGCACAAGCTATTCTAGTACAAAGTCTGAAAGGTCACTTGTTTTCTCATTCAAATAAAGAAATATGATTAATAATCTGAGCTCAAAGTCTCAGGAAATGCCTTTTAATTTGGGTAGAGTTTTTCTTCTATAACAGAGAGATCTCCTTTGCATAAAATAAGAGATTACAATATATAGCAGCCAAGAAAGACTTGGTGCTTTGTTTCATGGAATGACCCATGCTACATTTAATGCCTTGAATGCATTTTTAGTTATATCAAGGGGCCATGTTGGAATAGGGCATCGGCCTTAATTGTAGCATGTCAATTCATCCCAAATGTCTCCTTTTGAAGTATGGGCCACCTAGTCCTCTTCTTGATATTTGTGTAGCTATCTACTTCACCTTTACTTGATGGATAAAAATAGACTGCATCCTTTGAATGTTTGCACACTCAGATGTATACTTGGTGGACTATTCCACCTACTAAAATAACTCCCCTATATATATTTCATTATCTCTTGTATCTTTCCCTCTTTCCTGTTGCAATTTGAGCTCTCAGACTATCTTCTTACCTTCAGCAGGCTCTTTCAGCTTCTTCAACTGTTTGATGAGTTTGTTCTTTAGGTTCTACCCCAAATTTGAAAATAAATGAGCATTTTGTTACCTTGAATTTGACATTTGTGGAGACATCATTGGTCACTTGGTCACTTGAACCACGTTGAACCTTGAACCTTTGAAGCATGAGAGTTCATTGGTTCAAAGGTTTAATGGTTTAGATGGCCTTATCAACTCCTTGGTTCAATCAGTTCCTTGGTTCAATCGATTCCTTGGTACAACTGGTTGAACCATCTCTTCAAACTTATCTCTAGAATCTTCCATTTCCTTCCTTCACTCGAAGCTTCCTTGTGAACTTTGAACTTCTTGAACTAGTTGAACTCTTTGAACCATTTTAACCTATGAACCATTTCGGTTCAAAGTTCAACGGTTCAACAGTTCATTCTCTTTCTTTGAATCCTTTTATTCTCTAAGTCTTTTAAACTTTATTAAACCTTTCAAACCTTTAAACCTTGAACCATTTCAGTTTCAAATTTTAATGGTTCATTCTCTTTCATTGAATCCTTTGTTCTTCTAATTCTCTTGAACTTTAATGAACTCGTTGAACCTTTGAACTTTGAACTCTTTTGGTTCAAGGTTCAACGGTTCAATATTTCTTCTTCAAAGTCTTCTTTTGTTTAAGTCTTTTGATATTATTGAACTCATTGAACCATTTTGGTTTAATGTTCAATGGTTCAACCTTCACCCTTTGAAGCCTTCTTTTTTGTAAGTCCACTGAACTTATTGAACTCTAGAACTTGCCAAAGTCTTCGAACTCGTTGAACTCTTCGAAGCAGTTGAACTTCTTTAAACTCGTGGAGAACTTAACTCTTTTTTGAACCTTTGAACCTTTGAGCAGGGTTCAATGGTTCAATAGTTCAATGGTTCAATCTATTTGTTTGAAGCCTACTGATGGACCTTTTGGTTGAACCTTGACATTGAACCAACCTTGAAATTACCTGAAGTGTTTGGAATTTGTTCCTTTATGAGAGCCTGTCTGTTGAAGTTGTTGAACCTATTAAACTTGTGAGTTACTTGACTGAAAATGCTTGAATAATTGAAGAAATTGAGTGCTCAAAACATTTTTTGAGAAGGGAAGAGAGAATTTTGGCCTACAGGACCAAACTAGTTGATATGTTGTCCCCAAAAACAAGTGACAAATTTTGAGAACAATAAACCAAACTCCCATGAAGGAGTTATAAATATTCCCCACTTATTTCCCCTTATTCCAACACACCAAATCTTTGACCTTTTCAAAAAACACTACTCTCTCTCACACAACTCCCCCCAACCTTCCAGACCTGACCAAAACCATTTTCCAGACCCAAAAAAACCTTCTGCAAGCTGTTAGTCAATTATTGCCCCTACCGACCTCGACAGCCTAACTGATATCAATCACACTTCCCTAACAACATCAGTAGCCTAAATGATATCAATCACTTTTACTACTGGCCTAGGTATCCTAATCGATGTTCACAACTGTGGATTTCTAGTAACCCTTCTAAAAACTACCCAAATAACTTTTAAAATATAAATTGAATATACTACCTGCACTCTATTACTTTCTGCTACACTTAGGTTGTGAATAATGGTAACATTATCTCCCTTTTACTCTCTTTTTTCCTCTCTCTTGGTTATTTATTACTCTTTTATCTCTCAAAATTTTACTATCATCTTTAAGGAAGTTTGACACTTCCTAGAACAAACACGTAGCTTGGTAGCCACTCATATATCTACTAACAGACATTTTGTGTTAGTGTTTTCTTAATTGTAGGTAGTCCTCCCTAGCCAAAGAGGAGTGATCACAATGTCTAGATGTGATGCACAAACCAATTTTGGTTCATTCTAATCATTTATCCCTATCCTTCTTTGTTTTTCTTTAGACTTGAAATAGACAAATTTTAGTGAAACATTTCTGGCATTTTTGATGGGACCCTGGAGTTTTCCTTGGGTTCATTACTTATTTTAAGCATTCATATAGGTGCATTATAGTGAAATTTTCATTTCTTAAACTTTCTCCTTCTTTTCTCCCTCAAAGCAAAAAAAATCAACATTTTATTTTCTGTTTGAGAGCAATAAACTAAAATTTCTCCTTCCTTGCCACTCTTCTTTTCTCTTTACCTCTAAAAGCAATTTATCATTTTTATTACAAGTTAAAAGAATATTTTATTTATTTATTTCTTGCATGCACATTAGGATAATGAATTTCAATCGCTACTCCTATTTCATCTTTGTTTTCATTCTAATCTAAACATTTCATATTTGGGCTTAAAACTTACTACACTTCATTGTTTGCTCGTTGCATATTAGCTCACCTAGTTAATTACAATAATTATGAATGAATTATAGTGCACCTATGTTACAAAACCAGATTCAACTCATAAAAAAAACATCTAAACTCACCTGAGATAAGACCCATTGGGATTTAATCACCTGGTGGATCACCTTACCTTACCTGGCTATCCTACTTGGATTTCACCACCAAGGGGAGAACCCACTATGTTCTCTGGTAGAGTATAAACTCTAGACATAAGGTATATTTTGGGTAAGCAACTTACCTTGGCTTCAGGTCCATGAAATGTGGGGATTAAACTCCTATAACAAGCCATGTACCTGGTCTAACATAGATTTCCTCTTGAGCACTAAAACTAACTTGAAACTAGATCTAGATTGCTTTCTATTACCTTTGCTAACCAAATTCTCCTCTCACTATTTGATTAAGGCATAAGCCAACATGAGATTAAAATTAATCTCTAGGAGTTAATAATTAGTGGTTGTATGTTCTTTCTCTACTTTTCTATTACCTTCTATATTTTAGAGTTGGTAAGGATGTTTTTCTATTGATTCATAAAAACAACACTATTTGTAATACTCAATTTGTATAACCTATTATGTCAAGTTTTTTATGTTTTCTTCTTTCTTATATAGACCTCTTGCATCCTCTATTTTACCTAGATTCTACCTTTGAGTTTCTAAAATGTTATATTTTCCATCTCTCAATATATCACAGTGACCAATATCAGTTAACTACACTGACATCGACAAGCTTTAACTACCAACATCAGTTAATCCCATTGACATTGGAAAACTTTTACTACTGACATCAATCAAGCGACTGATGTTGGTGACTATGTAATTTTAGTTTTCTCAAAACAACAAGTTGAAACAACCTACTTACCTACACCCAAACTTGATTTTTTCTTATTCTATCTATTAAGACTATTCTTACTTCTTGCATGGTATTGACCTGAGCTCAAACCAAAATTCTTACCGATTATGTAAGTCAAAAACCACTTCCACCTTCCCCTCTTATTGTTGACTCTGTCATAGAGCATATTTTAGATATAGAGCATATTACCATCCCTGACTAAATTTCTATTATGCTTGAAGGAGATCAATATTTTACTAAATTTCTTGATCGTAATGTGGTAGCCCTTCAGCATTACCTTTCCATGAGCCAAACCCGCAATCCTTCAAGTGACCCAATCTATGGTATGCCAACCTCTCTAATGGAGACAAATTTAGTTTTATCTATCTCAAATATTTCCCCCATGGTTACTTAAGCTACCACTTAGATAAGTAACCCAACCATAAACAATGTCTAAATTTTAGCATCGCTAATTGCCCAATCCCACCTAAACCCTAGCTTAACTTCACTAATTTCACAACTACAAGTAGTTTAGTCAAGTCTCACCCCATTTTAAAATTTGGTGTTACCTATTCCATCTACTCTTTCACCTATAACTAATTGAGTTACAAGTCAACCTTCATCTAGTCTAACCATGCCAATAACCCAACCTATAATAACAACATCCAACCAAAGCATAGTCTCTAACCTAATGGGACAAAAACCTTTTATTTTTTCCCTCCAACCTATGACTCATTCTTATGTTACACTAACACAACCTCAACAAGTTATGTCATACACTCTCTCTGCTTCTTATCACGTTCCCTATAACTTAGGGGGTATCTCCTAGACTAATCCCCCTTCAGACCTCATTAAGATGTTGATGGACAAGATGTCTAATCTAGAGACATCCATTTTGGGTTCAAATAATGTGTTATCTTATGATCAGATATGAAATGAACCCATCCATCCTTTTGTACCTATTTGTCCTTATCTAAGCCAATAAAAACTCCCCAAATTCACTTGTTTCCAAAGTAAAGAGGACCCATAACATCATTTTTGAGCATTTACACATGTTTGTTATTTAATAGGGCATGATGATGCATTACTACTTCACACTTTCCATTTGGCTCTTTTGGGTGCTACCTTGGATTGGTATAGCTCTATAACTCAACACTCCCTTTTCTCATTTACCCAACTCGTACAAATATTCCTAAACCATTTCTCTATTAACATTTCTAAAAAGGTTTCTATTATAGATCTTTATTCTATTAGACAATTTGATGATGAGTCTATCATAGATTTTATTGCTTACTGGACAGGTTTGATCAATAAACTCTCCTTTTCCTTACCCCAACCTAAGCTTATTGACATCTTCTCAAGGGCATGTGCTAAGCACATTTCATCCACACTCTAAGTATAAACTTTTTGCACATTTGATGAAGCCTTTACAATGGCATGAAAAATTGAGATTTAGGCTATAAATGAAGGTAGAGCCAAGTTGTGTAGTAAGAACACCAATTCCAAATCGAATAACTCCTGTTCTTCTAAAATTTTTCCTTATAACAAAAAATCTAAAGGCTCTGCCAACATGGTGGTCATTAAATCAGCTTCTTCCACAACCACAAACCAACCTAATTCTTTGACTTCCCAAAATCTAACCAAGCAATTCCAAAAATGGTATGAACAAAGACAATACACTCCCATTGAGAAGTCATATACATCCATTTTTGAATAACTATTGCAACAAAGTGTCATAACCCTTCCTCAAATCAAACCTCATATACAGTTTGACCCCTCCTATCCTATTCCAACTTGGTACAAGGAGGATGAGTTTTGTGGCTACCATCGATTTAAAGGCCATAATTATAATAATTATAAAACATTCAAGAACATTTCTTAAGACATGCTTGATAGGGGTGAGCTCATCTTGGATAATCTTAATGCACCCACTAATAAAAATATAGATGTGTTCAAACAACCTTTTCCTAGCCATTCACCTAATCAAAATATTGTTTAGACCATGACTAACTCATGTGATCATAATATCCATATGGTTAATATGGTCTTTCCTTTACCTCTAGTTCAACCTCTCCCATAATAAAAGGCACCCATTTTATTAACTCCTCTCTCACATTCAGTGGCATTTATTTTTCCCATTCTTCCTCCATAGATAGAAGAGCCTATTTCACCCATTCCACTCCTATGTGAGGAAGAGCCTCCTTTACCACTTCTTTTGCCACTAGAGGAGCCAATGTTTCCAAATCCTTTTGCACCAATGTTACCTATCCTCTTACCACTTGAAGACCATGCCTTATCTATTCCATAGCCATAGGTTGAGTGGAACATCATTCTTGTGTTATACACTCTTGAAGAACCTTCTTCATCAACCTCTCCTCCACCAATAGAGAGTTGGACCCCATCGAATCCACCTTTACACCTATAAGAGTCAGTGTTATCTACTCCCACATTGTATGAGAGACCTATTGTGTCTACTCCAATTATACCACTCTTACCACTTATTTTACATATGGAGGATCACACTTTACCTATTCCTCACCCACATGTTGAGGAAGTAATTATACCTATGCTCTACCCCCTTGAGGAACTCTCTTCACCTACCTCTCCTCCACCCATGGAAGACCATGCCTCTTCTCCTATCTCTATTGAAGAAGATCCTGTTATGTCTCTTTCTCATATTTGGCTTGAATTAGTAGAGACCAAGAATTTCCATCTTTATCAAACACCTCAACCTTCTAAAGATGTAACCATAAGGCCTACATCAATGTCATCTAAACCCTTCTCACGGTTGGTGGAAAGTCTAAAATTTCTTGACTCCATAAAACTGATCATGCAACATTTTAGGATTGACTTAAAATTCCTTATCTAACACAATGAGTGTCAACCTTTACCAGCAACCCTCTCACTACCCTTTACCCCAAGGTCTTTGACAAATCCAAAGCTTCTTCACCAAAATAACTAGAAGCTCATCCATTTATGTCAGAACCCTCACCCGCGCAGGCATCTAACACATTAAAGTAGATCAGGCCTTTAGGCATATACCCCATCTCTAATCTAATTCATCCATAAGTGAAATTAGATCTAACTCTCCAACCATAAGTTAGAGTTTTTTGGCTTGACCTATACAAAAATGTTAAGCTTCCTAGATCTTTTCGATCCTTCCCTCTTCAACCCTCAAGTTTACCATCAATTTTGGGACCTCACCCCTCTACTTTAGTTGAAGTATTGCTGATCCAAGAAAAAACAAAAGGCTAAGTTACCTCCACTACTACCTTTTCCACTTGGTAGGTATTTTAAATATAACACCATGATACCTACACCAAGAAAGTGTCAACCAAACACGTAACTCAACCAACACCAAACAAGGCACCATACAAAACCACCCTTGTGACTCCTAAACAAAAAAAGGTGTTCACTCCTATTACCATAATAGGTACGAGCTCAGTCATAGGCTCTCAAATATTTTTCCTACATTAGTTGTTGTAATCTTCCATAATAACTCCTCCTCCCATTAAGCCTTATAGTCCTCTTATAATGAAGCCATCTTGGTTTAATGATACACAAGTGTGTCTATATCATAGTTTACCTAGACATGATACTGAGAGTTGTAAAGCCCTCATAATGGTCATTCAATAACACTTTGATGAAAACATGCTCTTTGTTGATACTCCCATTAACCTTCATATTATTCCACCTCTGGCATCCACAATGCCTCATACTATTCCACCTAAATTCAAACCCAAAGATTTTGTCGTACACCCTTTGCCACTTCCTTCACCTATATTTTAGATCAACACAGTTAATGTGACCACACGGTCATAAAAACAAAAGGATAAAGGTAAGGAAAAAGTTTTTATTTCTTGGGCTCATCCCTTTTCCAAAGACACTCCTCCTCTGAATCCTAAGATTTCCATTTTGGGTGTCCCAAAACTAACATCTTCAGATGTTATTATAAGCTCGATGGTGAAATAACTTCACCAAAATCCTGTGAAAATGACCTTGTATGAGTTAATCCAAAACTCACCCCAACACTGTCAAGCTTTGATTAGTGCCTTTCAAGTGGTTGAGGTACAACTTGATGATCCCCAACCTCTTGTAGCTTTGGTTGGCTCTCTTAATTCCATCTCCCTAAATTCTTTTAGTAATTTGGAAATTCCAATTCAACACCCTGAAGATCAAGATTTTTCCCTTTTTATTACCACATATATTGATCAAACTCATGTCAAGATAGTTATGATCGATGGGGGAACTAGTATTAATATTATTTCTACCCATGCCTACAAACAACTAGCTCTTCTTGATAATTACATGTCTTAAACTGATGCGGTACTCTACTCCTTTAATGATACCATAGCTACTATGGTGGGCACTATTGTCTTACATATACATGTAGATCCCCACATAATTCCTAAGCTCTTCTATGTTGTAGAAGGATATTTCTAATATAACATCCTACTTGGATGAACTTGGATACATGTTATGGCATTTGTACCCTCAACTTTACACCACTATGTCAAGTTTGAGCATGATGGGCAAGTGCATGTTATACCCACTGACCCACCTCTGTTTAAAACATGAAACATGACATATAGTCCCAATGATTTTCTCATTAAATTAAAGACATCATCTTCTTTGCATGATACTTTTGAATCTTCCAAAAGCTCCACTACCCCAGTTACACAAATATCGATAACACAAATTCTTGACATGGATCCCATGGAGGAAACTTCTAAATGTTTGTCACTCAAAGAATATCATTTTTTGATGCTTGACATGTTCTATACTCCAAAATAGTATGGAAAGCTTCATATGCACCCAAATTATGATCCCTGCATTAGGATGTTCATCCATTATGGGCTCTCTAACCTTCAAACTAATTTCACATATGGGGGAATTGATCAGGCTCCCATTGTTGGAAATCCATCTCCTTCACCACAACAAATTACCTATGATTTCTCTTTCCTGAGCAAGCCTATATTCACTCACACCTATCTTTATAGGTGTGCCTAGAAAGGATTTGGTTTAGGTTTTTACGAGTAGGGTGTCCATACACCCATTGAATATCTTACTAGCAAAACCATTGAAAATGCAAAAAAGAGGTATGGAGTGGGTTATGATGAACCAACTAAACTTACCAAAACTACCCATGTACCAATTATTAAAGAGCTAGTCTCTCCTTCTCCTCCTTCTCTCTATTATCACCTACCGAATCGGAGGTGTCTATACCTCCTAATTTTTTTTCAATAAATGCCATCTATTTGGGGCCTCTCACCTATCATAAGGGTAAGGAAAAAGGGTCCCTCTTATTCATCTTGAAATAATCAATGAAGACTCTCCTACTATTAACACTATCTAATATCAATATGATAATGTTATTCTCACATACATGGGTGCAGATGATTCCTATATCCAATGATCACTCCCATCTGAAACACAAGCTATGTTAAATGAATCAACCATTAACATCAATTTTCCCTCTCACGATAACCCCCTCATCCTCAATATTGGCCAATCTTTTGATGCCTCTAACCAAGCTAATTATGCCACATTTATTAACAACCATAGAAAAACATTCGCTTGGTCTTATAATGACATGCCTAGTATTGACCCCTCTATCATCACCCATAAAATTATCACAAATTGAGATGCTAAACTTGTTAAGTAGAAGCTTCACAAGATGCATCCTCATATTACTCTCCTTGTCAAAAAATAGATCCAACACCTCCTTTTTGTTAACTTTATCCAACCCATCGACTACCCAAAATGGATTTCTAGTATTGTTCCTATGACTAAAACAACTAGGGTAATCCATATTTGCATTGACTACCATGACTTAAACCTTGCTCGTCCAAAATATGACTTCCCATTACTAAGTATCGACCAACTTATTGATATAACAACTAGCCACAAGATGCTATCACTTATAGATGGGTTCTCTAGATATAATCAGAACCTAGTTGCTCCTAAGGATCAACACAAGATAACCTTCATTACCCCATGGGGGACTTTATGTTATCGAGTCATGTCTTTTGGTCTAAATAACTCTAGTCCCACCTACCAATGTGCTATGACTTACATCTTCCATGATCCCCTACACAAAATTATGGAAGATTACATGGATGAATTACTTGGAAAGTCTAAGCTTTGCCAAGATCACTTAAAAATTCTCAAAATCATATTTACTCATCTCCTCTAATATAACATTCGCCTAAACCCAATTAAATGTGTCTTTGGTGTCCTTTTTGATAATCTCTTATGATTTATCATTTCTCTCTATGGTATTGAAGTCAACCCTACTAAGGTTAGAGCAATACTAGAGATGCCTCTACTTATTAATATCAAACAACACCATAGCCTTCAAGGCAAACTTCAGTCAATCCATCGCTTCATCTCCTAGTTGTTAGATCATTACCAACCCTTTCACCATCTCCTCAAAAAAGATGTTTCCTTCCATTAGAATATAGATTACCAAGAATATTTTGACACACTCAAATAATACCTCCTTTCCCCATTGATTCTTATTCCACCTACAAAAAATTAGCCTTTCTACCTTTACATCTTTACAATAGACCATTATTTGGGTGTTATGATTACACATTGAGATGATCACCATCAAGAATAGGTAGTTTACTACATAAGCTATACACTTATTGATTATGAGACTCGATATACCCATAATGAAAGCTTTGTCTTCTGTTGGTCTTTTTAGCCTCCAAGCTCCTCTATTATCTCCTAAATCATAAAACCTACATGGTCACCCATACTAATCCCCTCCAATACATGCATTTAGAGCCATATCAAAACCAACATGTAGCTCGATGGCTCATGCTCCTTGATAAATTTGAATTAGTGTTTATTCAAAAAAAAATTATTAAGGGGCAAAATGATCACTAACTAGTTAGTTACAGCCCTTTTACCTAACAACCAACCTTCAAATCTTGAATTCCCTGATGAATCCATTATAACACTCTCCACCGATGACATCTCTTATCAAATGATGATGTTATTTGATGGATCTAAATGTCAATATGGTGGGGGTATGGGATTCATTCTTATTCCTCTAGATGGTGAGCCTATGCCTTTATCATTTAAACTAGATTTTAAATGTACTAATAATATGGCCAAATATGGGCCTTTGATCTTAGGACTTTAAATGACACTCTTCTTGGGTGTCAAATCCATAACCATTTTTTGGTGATTATCAGCTAGTGGTTAATCAGGTTAATGGTTTTACCTATGAAAAAACAAAATTATACAATGGTATAAACATCATGTAGATATGCTATTGGGATAATGACTCTTATCTCTTACAAACTATTCCTTGATCTATAAACAAGTTTTTTGACATAATGGCTTCAATTTCTTCACATATACCCTCTTCATCCTCTTCCTCAAAAATCTATGTCATTGTGCATTGCTTAACATTACCCTCTTATGTATCAACTAACATCCTCTTTATTGGAAATCTAACATCCAACCCACATGACTTATGGTACATACAACTCATAGATTATCTTTCCTTTTCTATTACCACTTCTAATCTCTCTAATAATTGGAGACATGCCTTCATAAAATGTGTCACTCATTACACTATGCTAGGGGGAGGTCTCTACAAGCAAGTTTTTGATGGTCTCCTCCTTAGATGCCTCAATAGTAATAGGACTCCCTTCACTATTAAGAAAGTCCATGATGGTATTTATGGTGGACATTTCAATGATCATGTAGTTGTCAAGAGTATCCTTCAACTTAGCTATTATTGGCCAACACTCCATCAAGACTATGTTGATTATGTTTGACATTACATCAAATGTCAACAACACGCTAACCTCCTTCACATTCCAAGTCATGCATTACAAGTTGCCCAAGACTTTTGGCCCTTTTCCTAATGGGGCTTGGATCTAATTAGAGAGATTAACCCTCATTCATCCTTCCATCATCATTTTATCATTACAACCACTAAATACTTCACCATTTGAGTTAAGGTTATTCCTCTCATCTCCACTAAGGTTGATAAAATTGTTGACTTTATCAATCACCACATCATCTATCATTTTGGTGTCCCACATAAAATTATAATAGATAATAGTAAATCTTTCAAAAACAATGCTGTCCAAATTCTTTGTGATACATTCAAAATCAAATTAAGCTTTTCATCACCATACTATCGATAAGTGAATGGACAAGCATAAACTTCTAGCAAAACATTGACCAAAATTCTCATGAAGGTAGTCAACGATACAAGCAAGGATTGACACACACACATTCTCTTTAATTTATGGGATTACTACACTAACATTCAAACCCCTATGGATGTTATGCCTTTTTCTTTGGTGTATGATATGGAGGTTGTTTTGCTTCTTGAGGTTTATATTTCTTCTCTTTGTATTTATCTAAAAGACATACTTACTAACAATTACTTTCACAAAGAACATTTGGCTCAACTTGAGTTGCTTTATGAACGTCATCTCATAGCCCTCAACCACCTCCAAATCTATCAAGAGCGTATCAAATGTGATTACAATAGAAACATCTAAAATCAATATTTTAATATTGGAAATCTCATCTTAAAATAAAATCAACATGTGATGAACATGGATAAAAGCAAATGGGGTAAGTTTTCTCCTAATTGGCTTGAAACCTACATCATAACCCACAAGTATGGCTTAGGAACTTGTCACTTATCTTCTCTCGAAGGAAATCTAGAACCCAAACCTTTAAATGCCTTACACTTATGACCATTCTTTTGTTAACCAAGTAACGCTTCACCTAGTGTTTAACTTGAACTCATCCCTTGAGCACCCCTATTACATTCATCTCCCTTCCTCTTAACCCTTACTCCTACACACTTATTTAACTTATGAATTAATATGGGTTTTCAATCAAACTTAAAAACTCCTAAACCTCTATAGTCTTGTCCATGACTAAAATTAAAAAAAGGAAGTGGGATATGTAGACAAGTTATAATCTCTCAGGTCATGATTCTCAATGTAGACTACTCCCTTGAAGAAGAACTGCGTAACTTCTCATCTTACACACAAAAAAATAGATTTAAGTCATGATTGATTAGATTAGACAAAAAAAAAAGCTTTAAGTTATGGACTTGCCTATAGTCACCCACAGTAGGGGCATATCATCCCCACTTTGAAGGTTACCCTACCCCAACACTCTCACTCATTTTACCCTTTTCCTATCATACTCTTTTAAGGGACTTTGAACTCACTTAACACAAGGTGAACATGATGCTCTCTAACAACTAAAATGGTCCACTGATGCAAAACATGAAAGAGGCTCATAAGCCTAGTTATGTTATGATTATGGTCTTTGCCAATACATGAGCATTCTACCTCTTTATTTTCCCATCCAAATCACATGTCGATCTCTTTACTAAGATGAAAATGTCATATAAAAAATATCAAGCCTACTCCATTTATTTTAAGCATACACCATAATAAATATGGAAAAATGCTAAAATAGAATAACATAACCAACCTATTCATTAAAGCATACACCATCAAAAATATGAAAAAATTCTAAGATGAAGTTGACAAATCAACTATGCATATACCATCACTCATATGGGAAATGATAGTCTAACTCAACTAACATCCTCAATATTGACATAAAATTAAAATAATCATCTACATCAACATCATCATATAAATCACAATAAATACATCTCAAAATCATAATAAATGTACTAATACATCTTGTGCCTATATCACTACATCCTAGGCTTGTACAACTACATCTCTCTCTCTCATCAACCCTTGTGAATTTTGTGGTGGCCTCTTGAACTCAACCATAAGATGAAAACCTATCCATCAAGCCATATATGCCACTGTGCACCTTGTTTCTAATACACTCATCCCTACTAGTAGCTCCTCAAAATCTAGCCCATTTATCTCCTATGGCAAGGGTATAGGTGCCTCTATATCATCCCTCCTATATCAAGGGAAAATAGGTAGTACATATTGTAGTAGGCCAAACTATCTCCTAACTCGTGCCATGGGTACCATCTCTAGCTCATCAGCGCATCTCCCTCTAACCCATACTGAGCTCTATAAACTAACCAACTACTCTAATTGTCCTTTGAATGTAGGGTATGTCATGTAAGGTCTCCACAAAATATCTACATGGATCAATCCCTCTATCATGCACCTATAATAATCAATATCATGCACTATGTCATCTACTTGGGTCTAGGCCATACCATCTCTCCACTATCTAAAACCAACCTTGAAACTAACTAGAATCATGGTAGGTAACCCTAATGGTCATGTCACCATGATATACTCATATGCACAATAGTGGAGTAAATGCCTAACACATAAACTATATCATCATCATAGTCTCAACCCCCATATCTCTTTATATAACTATACCAAAAACATTGGTCTTCATGCAAATACAATCTACTACTCAACCATCTATGCTATAAAACTTGTCAATGCAATAAGAAATCTCTCACCATCTACATCTAATAATGCATACATTGTAATCCCTATCATCATTAAGATGCTTAGCTAATGTTATTCCTCTTCAATAATGTATAGTGGCTCATAGGCAAAGCTCACTGAGTGATAGGTAGCCTCACTAACATGCTCTCCAAATAAAGCCACCATGTGAATATCATGATCCTTTCTTGAACATGAGAATATATCCTCACCCTTGAATTGCAACTATAAAATCCTATATACATCTTCCTGGGTCACTATCAACTCTCTAGTTGGTAGATGGAAGGTGTTGGTGGTGTGATCCCACCTCTCTATCAATGTTATCATCAAACTCACATCTTATGTGACTCTACAATATCATCACACTTCCCCTAAACCTATGGCTTCCATGTGCTCCTACTCATCTGGAGTGACATCCCTCCTCATCTCTATTAATAACATTGATAGGTGATCATGTAACATCAACTCCAGCCTCGCCTACATCGATACACACATAACTCAAGTCACATACTTTCTAATATAACTTACCACTACATTTTCCCCTTCTCTTTAGGAGAATTACATTGGTCTGAGGCCCTCAACTAGGATATGTAGGTAGCACTCAATTGACATGGGGTCTTTTGAGGTTAGCTTAGCCATATACCCACCTAACTATCTAACCTTCTCTCTGCTCTCTACCCTAGGCTTTACTACCTCTCTCTCCACCCTAAGCCCAACTGCCTATCATAACTCTAGACCTCATGACTTATCTCTGTAACCTTTGACCATATGACCTATATTTTGAGCCTTAGGTCCCCTGACCTATTTTAACCTATCCTTTTTTACCCATTTCCCATAACACACTTTTAACCATACCTTAGATTTTTTTCCTAGGCTTTGAGATAACTATATTGGCCTAAGGCCCTCACTCGAGCTATGTAGGCAACACTAAGTTGACATGGGGTCTTCTTAGGCTAGCTCAACCATTAGGCTAGTTGACTACTTTGATTAAAGATCCAAATTGACCTTTTCACCTATTTTTGGGTTCTGCACAATCACCGACATTAGTTTGGTATGCTGACATCGACACTTCATATTAGTTGACGTCACTAAAAACCTATTGACATTAGCACCATGTCAGTCGATGTCAATGGACCCCACCGATGTTGGTGACTAGTTTAGCCCTAGGGCTAAATGACCCATCTCCTAACATTAACTTTTTCCCTTAAAACCTACCCCAAATCCCTCCCAAATTAACCTAAACCTACCCCACCCTATTTCTTACCCCCCTCAACACCTTTTTTTTGCCCAAAATTTAAATTTAGCCTATAAAAGTAAAATAACCAACTCAAATTCAAACTCAAATAAATAGGGATATTACCTCATATCTTCATCTCCTTCAAGCTATAAAAGCTAGCTCTTGTGATGGTGCACCTCCCATTGGGTCCCTTCCTTGCTCTGCCATCTCAATCACACTCAGAGCTTTTTTTCTTTCCAATTAAATGTTACAAATGAGTTTTGGTGGGCTTATAAACCCCTTTTTATTGAGTTTAGTCACCCACTAATGTTTATGTACTTGATCTAATCCACTGACATTGATAATATTTCCCATCAATGTCAGCAACCTCACCCTACATTGTTGATGTCAGCATTATTTACTACTGGCATCGACAACATCACCGACATTGGCACCATTGCCTTAGAGTGCCCACCAACACCCACAATCCTTTAGACTCTATCCATAATATGGGGAAATTTATAGATCACATATATCTCCCTAACCAAGATAAACACCGTAAGAGATCACTTAAATCTCCATCCATGATGACTTTGCTTAGAGATCACAAATATCTCCTCATTCATTGACACTTTTACACTAACCTTGCATTTATTATCTTAACCACTTATGCTATTCCACTATAGTTGGTTATTATACACATGTATGTATATTAGGTGTTTTAGATGGGGACCAAGATCATCATGTCACTTGTAACCTTGTGTGTTTTTTAGGGGCACTTCCTACCTCAGATACCTAACACACATGGACCATTGGAGCTACAACGAAGATTATTTTGACCCTCTCAACTATCACTTACAAGCTATCCTTTGGTTATTTAAATTTGAGTCCTCCTCAACCTTACATGTTCTTAATTTTGTTAACTATAGCTCATAATAGTACATGCACAAGCAGTGATACCACATTCTCCTCCACTCACCCGATTCACCTCTTATCAAACTAATACCTGATTCTAGTTTCTCCTCCATTGATTCCTTCTTTGAGGAGGGATACCTCATCTAATACCTAGAGCATCTAAATCCTATTTTTGTCTTATAGCTTGTTAGTACAAATTACAAGACAAAAATGGGAAAATGTAAACACTAAAATTATATCACACACGTGCATAACTCCCTATGTCAAAACCCCCCTTAAGCCCTTTTTCAATAAGAATTAGCCTCCCTAACCCATGCTTTTACCCCTCACACATTTAATTAATTTAAAATATTTAATTAAGTTAATTAAAAACCCCTTATGCCACCTTACCTAGCCACTTCATCCTAAGACTAATTCTCACCTGATGAGTCACCTCAAGACTTAGTCCCCTTATCCTAACTACCCATGACTTATTCTCACCTCAAAAATAAATTCCTAACTAACTACATCCTTCTTAACCTCACATTTATACCATTTTTTAATAGATACCATACTTTGCATGGGAGATAATAAAATATAGTTTTAAAATAGTACTTTTACCTATTCTCATACTATCAGCATTGGTCACCCCATGATTGATGTTGGTGGGATCATCAATGTCAGTTATATAAGCCAAACTCTAAACTGATGTTCAGGGTAATAGAAACCAAGAAAATCATTCTTATTTGCATACAAACTTTTGAAATTCAACTTTTAACATCTTGGCTTATTGCTACCTTTCATAAGTTAACCCAAATCAAGAACCAAGCTCTTGAGAACCAACATCACCCATTTATTTTCTCTATTCAAGGCATCAGTTCGGTAAACCTGATAGGAGCCATCCATTTAGCACTTATCATTCAATCACCTTTATAGCTAAGTACATCACTTATTATATAAGTCTTTAAGAAATTAATTTTCAATCACTCTATATCTACTATTAATTACTTTACACATTACTGATCGAACCTCTGTGAAGGAGTTATAAAGCTTCCCCACTTGTTTCCCCTTATTTCAACACACCAAACCTCTAACCTTTTCCAATAAAATAACTCTCTCTCTCTCTCTCTCTCTCTCTCTCTCTCTCTCTCTCTCTCTCTCTCTCTCTCTCTCTCAACTCTCCCCCAACCTTATAGACTTGACCAAAACCATTTCCTAGACCCAAAAAAGCCTTCTACAAGCTCCTAGGCAATTATTTCCCCTATCGACCTTGGTAGCCTAACCGCTATCGAACACACTTTCATACCGACCTTAGTAACCTAACCGATATTGATCACTTTTACTACTGACTTGGATAGCCTAACTGATGTTGGCAACTATAGATTTTTAGCAACCCTTCTAAAAACTACATAAATTACTTCCAAAATATGAACTGAGTATACTACCTACATTCTATTACTTTTTGCTGCACTCAAGTTGTGAATAATGGTAACATTATCTCCATTTTAGTCTCTTTTTTCCTCTCTCTTGGTTATTTATTACTCTTTTATCTCTCAAAAGTGAACTGTCATCTCTAAAGAAGTTTGACACTTCCTAGAACAAGTGAATAGCTTGGCAACCCACTCATATATCTACTAACAAACATTTTGTGGTGGTGCTTTCTTACTTGCAGGTAGTCCTCCCCAGCCAAAGAGGAGTGCTCACAATGTTTGGATATGATGCGCAAACCAATCTAGGTTCATTCTAATCTCTTATCCCTATCCTTCTTTATTTTTATTTAGACTTTAAATAGACAAATTTTAATGAAATAAAAGTGTCATCCTATAGACCTTTAAACTTAGTTTCAAGGGTAAGTTGGAAGTAACTTCTCAGTGTTAATTACTAATCGATGAAACACACAATCAAATGGATGGATGGATTCCTAAGGTTCAATAAAATGGGAAATATTAAGCATTTCTAAAATATCATGAGGTACATGGAAACTAAAGACCATGTTTAGCTTTGTACTATAGCTATGAGTATTGGGACAAGCCCCTAATGCCATGTATCCATAAATGATATACAAAGACCATAAATAAAATATCTCTAGCCCTTCATAATAGTCACTAAGCAATTTTAAAACTACCAGTACTCATTTTCTAGGGAAAGCAAAAAAAAGTAAAAATAAAAGTGAAAATCAATTTTTCAAAAGACAATTTGAAAATTTCAAAGATAATAAACATGAAACCAACTAAAAAGTAAAGGTGATTGTAATACTATGAAATATAAATGAATATACTTTGCTTAAGATAGAATTTGAAACATACATAATAATATCGAGTAGGTTGATCTAGTTGGGTAGACATAACATAATGAAGTTGAGATGATTGACTCAGTCAGATGCAAAACATGCTAGAACAAACAAAAATAGCTGAATAGAATTAGTTTGATGGCATAAAAGAGGGATATAACTAGATTGAGCCTATTGATCTAGTTGATTGTGTGAGTATAGTTTTACAAAACTAAAAACTATGAAAATATTACATAATTTAAAATTTATATAAAAAGTGGGAAATGAAATTGGCTTAAAATTTGAAAAAATGGAAATATTAAACTATTTAGAATGAACCCAGAAGATAGAACAAGATTGACCATGTTAATATAATAATTTTTCTTGATAATGATGAATTGTTGTTTGATTGGGTCTCCAGGTAATTTTTTGATCCTGTAAAGATAGAAAATAATGTTATTGAAAAAAAATCAAGTGAATTAATCTAGTTTAAATAAAACTAATAAAAAATAGGAAAATAAAGATAGATCAATTAGATCAATTTAGTTAGCTAAAACTAAGATACAAAAAAGGATAATCAATAAGGTTGATTTTTGTGAGGATGAATCAATATGAATTCATTCCTTTCTATTCAACTAAAAAAATGTTTAAATTAGCTTCTAATTTATATATAGAAGCATGTTCGTAATAAAGCATTGGTTACAATAACCATACTCCTAAAATCATATGAGAGTAACAACAATAAAAAAATAGACTATTTTATCAACCACCTATATGCTAAATATTACATGAAATATTTATTTTACCCATATTAACTTATGGTTTCCTATGGTGAGTAATGATAATTTACTCATGTACTTTATTATCTAATATATACTATGGGTAATTAAATATTACTTATTTATTAATTATGATTAATTAATCACCCTAACATTCCCCCCCTTAATTCAACATTGTCTCAAGTGAATAGGAGGGAATTTATTTAAATGTCTCAATTTTTTCCCACACAAGTGCTTTGGTAAAAACATCTACATGTTATTGATTTGTCGAGCAATAATGGAGTTAGATGTTATTTTGAACATGTTCACAAATGAAATGAACTTTCACCTCAATGTGTTTAGTGCATTCATGAAATATTTGATTGTGAAAAAGATTCACTAATCCTTCATTATCTACATTAATAATTATTGGTTAATCTTATGGTAATTTAAATCCTTCAAGTATACGTCTAAGCCAAATCACTTCACAGATAACTCCTCCTATGGTATGACATTATGATTCTATAAAGGACCTTGGAACACAATTTTGCTTCTTACTCCCCCATGATATCAGTTCAAATCCTAAAAATAATATAAATCTTGAAGTGGATTTCTTGTCACCAATGTTCTCTGCATGATCTGAATCTGAGTATCCTGTCAAAAAGAAGTTATCATTCTTCTTGTATTCTAGGCCAAAATCCATAGTTCCTTTAATGTACCTCAATACTCACTTTTCTACTTTCTAGTGATTGATCTTAGGCTCTATCATGAACCTTGAATGATAAATGATAACATAGCTAATGTTTGACCTAGTATAGGTCAGATTAATGAGACTCCTCATCAACTACTGATATAGAGTTGCATTAACTTATGGTGATGGATCTGATCAAGACAATTGAAGCTTTGCATTTTTAGGTGTGGTAAATGGTTTGCTATCCATAATTTTAAATTTATTGATCATTATCTTGGCATATTTGAGCTAAGATACACAAATGTAATTTTCTCTCTACCAAACTTCTAAGCCAAGACAATAGTGCAGAAGTTTGAGATTTATCATGTTGAATGATTGATTTAGATCTTTCTTTATTGATTCAATTATCTTCACTGAACTACTATTGATGATTAGATCATCGACATATACAAATACAATCACTATCTCCCCCCTTGCTATTTGAGGTAGAGATTTGGATCATATGGACTCTTTTCGAATCCATGTTTCAAGAGGTGCTCATAAATCTTGATATACCATGCCCTAGGAGCCAATTTAAGACCATATACTGATTTGACAAGTCTAAAAACTTTATCTTCTTTTCTATACTTGATAAAATATTTTGGTTGAGTCATGTAGACTTCTTCTTGTAAGTCCCCATTAAGGAAGACACTTTTCATGTCCATTTGGTGAAATTTCCAACCAAATTATGTAGCTCAATAAAAAATCATCCTAATCATTTTAATCTTTGTTGTGGGAGCAAATGTCTCCTCATAGTTAATGACTTCTTTCTAACCATACCCCTTCATAACCAATCTTTCCTTGTGCTTGTCGATATTTCCATCTACTTTTTAATTCATCTTGAAGATACATTTGCATCTGATTGGATTCTTCCTTGGTGGAAGATCTATAAGATGTCATATTTTATTTTTCATCAATGAATTATATTCTACATCCATGGCATCTTTCCAAGGTTTCAACTATAGGGCTTCCTAAACTATTGAAGGATCAACAAATTCAACAATTGTACTCATTAAGGCCAAATTGACTTCACCATGAGCCATACTGTGAATCCTTGGTCAAGTGGTGGATGTGTTTGGAACACCATATAATTTTTCATCTCTAAGTGTATATGTATACCATCTGGGCATATGTTGAGTAGCTCTTTTGGGTGGTGGATCTATACCATTATTCCCATCATCATTAATGTATTCATCTAGGAGATTAGCATCTTCTATATTTTTTATGGGACTGATTTATTTATCAAGTGAACTTATAAAAGGATTTTTTACTTATTTATTTTCAAAGAATTAAACATCCTATAGGTATATATTTGTCTAGTTTTTGGATCCATGACTTTATAGGCAAGTGCTTCTTCACTGTACCATAACAACGCATATTTTTTGGCTTCCATATCAAGTTTAGTCCATTATACTTTGGGAATGTGCATACTTTATTGACATCTAAAAACTTGAAGATGTGTTATAAATGGCTTTTTCCATGACTAGGATTCATATGGAGTTAGTCCATTAAGAGGTGCAATAGGTACTCTATTGAGTAGATATACAGTAGTTTTGGTAGCTTCTACCCAAAATGCTTTTGTCAATCCTAAATCATATATCATACATCACACTATTTCTATAATATTATGATTCCTCCATTCAACAAATACATTTTATTGTCGTGTATGCAGAGGTACCATTTGATGATGAATGCTGTTTGCTTGTAGAAATTTTTTAAACTCATTACCAGTGAATTCCCCCCATGATCTATATAGAGGGTCTTGATTCTTCAATCAGATTCATTTTCAATATCCACTTTGAACTTATTGAATTTTTTTAAGGTTTGATCCTTTATTTTCAGACAATAGACCTACATTTTTCTATAAAAATCATAAACAAAGATAGTAAATTACTCAAATCCTACATGGCTAGGTGTTATTTGTCTGCACAAATCTATGTGAACTAGATCAAGTTTTCCATTAGATTTATAAGTACTTTTCTGATATTGAACTCAATGTTGTTTTCCTTTAATGCAATTGGGACATTTGTCTTTACCCTTTTTAAGAGGTGTTAATCCTCTTACCATTTTTGTGGTGGAGTGTGTTGAGATATATTAAACTGATGTGGCCAAATCTTATATACTACAATTTCACTGAGTCTATGTCCTTTTCTATGAGTTCTTGATTATTTTTATGAATGAAATCAATCTAAACCATATGGTTCACATTGGATGCTTGTGAAATAATTTTGGAGTTTCTATATTTGTCTCTGATCAAACGCAATTTCATTCCACCTTTACAATTAAAGTCAATCTTCAAATTATGGTCTAAGAGTTAACTTACTGATAACAAGTTTTTGTTTAATCTAGGTACATAGATAACATATGTGATTCTACATGTTTGTGTGCATAGGGGTAAGGTAATGTTGCCAATTTATTGCACATTATATGAGGTCTCATCACCCAAAGAAACATGATTTTTATTGGGTGTGTCCTTTAAAGTGAAAAAATAGTATTTTCTACCTATCATGTGTTAGGTCACACCTAAGTCAACATACCATATGTCACTTTTTGATATGGATACTCCATTTATATCTGTAGAGTATATCTAGTCATCTTCCTCATCATGTTCTTCATTTTCAATAATATTGCCTTGTTTCTTTGATTTCTTCTGCCAAGTCCCCTTTTTCTATCCTTGTGGCTTGCTAAATGAGCCAGGGGATGATTGTTGCTTAGTGAAATTTTGACCACTATAAGATCCTTTTTTGAAGGTATTATACCAATAATATTTTAGTTCATGTCCTTGACAACCATAGATGAGACATTATTTTTGTGACTTTCCTCCTTGTGAATTCTGACTTGAAGTATGTTTTGAAGAAGATTTTATTGGTTTCTTTCCTTTTTGTTGATGAGAATATAATATATATTCTTCATGTTTGTCATGAGTATTGAAGGACTCTTCCTATTACAACATATTCACCAGTTTTTCAAAACTTGGTTTCTATTTTGTGACAATCAAAGTGGTCATAAAAATATTGTATGAGGGTGGTAGTGCTCTCAAGATAATAGGTATAAAGAGATTCATCTAAAACTATTTCACCTAAGGATTGAAATGATTCCATCAACATTGCAACACATTTTTAAAATGTCTCCACTATTTCTCTTGATCTCAATTTGAGAGTGTGGAGTTGACTTTCCAAATACAAAATTGTGTTCTCATTTTTGTCCTCATATATAGTTTAGATCTTGTCCCAAGCTTCCTTATCTATTTTGGCTTCATGGATGTGTAGTTGAACTTCATCTAATACTTCAAACATGACTATTAACTCAGCCTTATGATTAGCTTTGTCAAATTTACATTATTAATCAACATCTATTGCATGTTAGGTATATGATCCATCTCTTATGGATCAAATTTATTCAAACTCTAGTTAAGTATTGAGCTTTGTCTTCCAAGCAAAGTAGTTTTCACCTTTGAGTAACTATGAATATGACAAAAAAAATTTAGAGCTTCTGCAACCACTATCAAGATTGTGGGTGATGGATTGGTTCCTTATCACTCCAAGTAGATAGTTTTCCCTTTATATATACTATCAGATCAATATAGCAGAACTTTCTTTATCCATACCTTTCCTTTATACCTATTGGTATGAAGAAGAAGCTTTCCCTTTTTGTATACCTAGTGGTATAGGAAAGAGGCATAAATATATGATAAATAATATAATACTTAGTACCTAGATAATACTAAAAAGGGTTCATCTAATCACTAACACTTGCTTAGATGGATTTTTTAATACAAGAGATTAACCTTGCTATATACTTAGAATTTTATCTATCAGGATTTATGACCTTTGATTGTAATGAATGGGTAAATACAGGGAAGGTTATTAGTGAATGTGCTTTATTTCTCCTTAATGATTTAAAGGGAGGATGCCCAGACAACATTATTATAACTATGTTAGGTTGTGTATGTAGTAACTCAAGCATGATGGCATTACCTATAACTGTAGATTAGAGGCATAGCTATGATTGAACACTATGTCAATTTTAAAATCTCGTGATTTGTGCAATACAAGATATGTAATATAATTACAATTGTTTTGCAATATAAAAAAAATTGACAATGCTTTGCAAAATATGAAAACTCACTTTTCATTTTTCATTTTTCGGCTCTTTGGCATATTTTTGGCAAAAAATACTATTTTTTTATTTTTTCTTTTTCTATTTTTTTAAAATTTTTTAGTACTTTTATCAAAAATTTAGGTAGTTATAACTAAATTTAGTGGTTTGTTGAATTTGGAGGCCTTGCTAAAAATTTCACCAAAAATTTGGTTTTGAGGGATTTGAACCTCCCACTTATCCTCTACCAAAAAACCTTCCCACCAACTTGTCGATGAATCATTTCAATAACATAAAAGTACTAATTGATATTTAAAGGCATAAAATTCTGATTTTTTCTAAAACCATCCTCCCACCTAATACCATAGATTTATCAATAGGTGGCTTTACAAAAAATTTACAGTAAAGGAATTATTTTTAGGTGGTTTTAAGGAATTAAAAAAATATTTTTGGGAATATAACAGGTGGCTTTTTGGATTTAAAGGTTTGTTTGGCAAATTGGTTTGGATTTAATAACATAAAAATTGTAGATTTTGTAATTTGTAAACTCAAACAAATTATTACCAACCTCTTTCTTCAATGAAACTCCTTATAACACCAAAGATGACAAAACCTTTGTATTTTTTTTTTTAAATTCTAATCTTCCAACTGATTTTTGTTTTAAAATGCCTCTCCTATGCAGCCTTTAATTATTATAGGCTCACAAAATGCCATACTTCTAATGCTTGGTTTGAGGATGATGTCAGACTACTCCTTTGAAGTGCCAACATTCACAGTTTTTTTTACACATAATTATTTTTGAAGAGGATAATAAGTAAAGATGTCAAATACTAGATATGGAAGCCACTCAAACATCCAGACCTCCATGAAATGCTAGACCTCTAAGGATAATGCTTTTGGATTTTTTTTTTGTTTTATTTTTTTTAATGCTGCCAATCCTCCAAAGCCAATTTATAATGCTAGAAAGAAATAAGAGGTAGTGAATTATAATATCACCACTCATTACTTTACTCTATGGCTTCTATGGCTACTTGTTTTTGACTACTACTTCTTTACAGGAAACTTTCATTCTATGTAGATTCTACTACTTCTTTGCTTGCAACTTATGTTATAAATGTTTATTGGAGTGCACGAGCTTTTTTGGGGTTCTTCATAGGGTCATAGTTGTAGGGCTTTGATACCAGATCTTGAATATGAACTAATATGAATTCATTCCATTCTATTCAACTAAAAAATGATAAAATTAGCTTCTAATCTATACATAGAATCATGCTTATAATAGATCATTGGTTATAGCAACCATACTCCTAAAATCATATGGGAGTAATAACAATAAAAAATAGATTACTCTATCAACCACCTATCTAGTAAATATTACACAAAATATTTATTTTACCCATATTAACCTATTTATGATTTCTTATGGTGAGTAATGATAATTTACTCACGTGCTTTATTATCTACTATCTACTATGAGTAATTAAATATTAATCATTTATTTATAATGGTGAATTAATCACCTTAATAGATTTAGTTAGGCATGGAAGGTAAAAAAAAAAGACTAGATCGATCAACTTGATCTAGTTAGATGAGACTAAAAACCCTATGCATAAAAGATAGAATTGGACACATAAAAAATAGAACTGGTTTAACATTCTTGACTTGGTTGAAAACCTATGCATAAATAATAAAACTAGTTTGATAGGTTTAACCTGTTTCGAAACCTACACACAAAGAATGAAACTAGATCGATAGGATTGGTCGAGTTGAACGTAAATTATAATTAAAAATTGTAAGGGTTAGATTCACATTAGATTCACCAAAATGTATTCAATGAATTAGGACATATCAAAAACTTATCCTACTTAGTGTATTCCAAGCTCATAGAAGGTAATCTTACCAAAATAATTCATTGCATAACTATTTATATCAAGATATGAACAATTTATATCCACTAAACCTAACTAAGGGATATCTTAGCACATAATATCAAATAAGAGGGTTTTAAAACCTCTAGGAAAATGATATTATGTAATAACCCTAGCTAAGCCTTTGATACATAAAATAAATCTAATCTAGTGCTCACTAAACTTTGTGGCACAAAGGGGGATAATTAAATAAATAAAAAATTATAAAGAGAACTCTACTCAAGTCAATGTAGAGGAAAACTAAGAAAGAAGTACAACATTCATACTACTACTTTATGCAATATCTACCTACCAAATAAAAGAGTAAAAGTTAGGAATACTTACCTTGATTCAAACATGTCATGCCTCAATCTCTCCCTTGGACAATGCTGATTTACAATGGGTCATTGTGGCTTTGTAAGGATCACACTATAGAAATCAGCTGTAGGCTAAAATACTCATACTTGGCATCCAACACTTTTACATGAAATAATATTCTTTCCATCCAAGGTAAAACCCTAAATAATGACTCCTCTAATGTAGAAATAACATAATTTCAAGCTATATCAATGTGAAAATGAATTTTCCTCTCTTTAGAAATGAATTTAATGGGGTATTTATAGCCAAGTATTAACCCTAAAAATCTCAAGAATTTCTCTGAAAAGGTGGGCCAGGTTAATGTTTTTCATGGGAAATATAGCCATTAGGCCTTGAACTAGGTCAATTGGGCTTACAAAGTTTCATAACATGTGATGAATTCCCAACAAGATCAACCAAGCTGGCATAGTAGGGAAATGAAAAAATGTGTTTTCTTAGTTAGGGGATTTTTTGTAATGTGAATTTATTAGAGGAGATTATAAGTGGTTTTTAATTACTTATGGAGTTGAATAAAAGTAAATTTTTGTGATTTTAGGTAATGATATAGGGACCAACAATCTTATAAAGCACTAAAGGTTTGCCAACCCCTTTCCTAGTGCAAACTTTAATGCATGCACTTAGAGAGATGAAAATTTGATAGGTTCCTATAAGAGAGAAAGCATTAGTAAATGATAAAGTTTAAAAATATTATGTGTATACAAGATGGAGCAAGAGAAGGAACATGCAAGTCACAATAGAAGACCAAGAAAATTTTTAAGGGACATACAATTCTATGGTGGAAGGAGGTATAAATTGAGATAAATTGTAAGGGTAAGGACCAAATTCATTGGTTGGGGAAGGATGGTTGCAAATTTAAAAGCCAAATTTATACTTGGGGATTATTTGTTGGCTCTATTGAAGAAGTTACATAATCTGTGATAAAGTGAGTTAACTATGAAAGTATAAAAAGAGGAATTATACAAGATCACTATCCCATCTAGTTATAGTAAGATGGGAAAAGATAAGGTAGAACAATAAACTAATAGATAGAAATGGGTCATCCAATATGATATTAACAAAGTGAGATTATAGACATTGGACAAATTCTATTAGTATATGCTAATGGTAGAAGAAAAAAATTCATGCATAAAAAGTGTTGCTACAAGAGACGTAAATATTGGTGGTAAAAAATGACAACTAAAAGAAAATAATGATGAATACATGGGCATTACACAAGCATCATAAGAAAAATAAGGATGTATAATTAAAAGGCAATGGTGGAATATTCATAAGATCATGTTTTAAATGTCATGAGGTAAGACATCCTACATTTTAATTACCTCATGTGCATTTTGATATTGTTAAGAGAGGAAGTGGTGGTGTGAACATCTTACAAACATACATAAAATCTAAAGAGATGCATGTACAGAATATATATGGACATGATCAAGGGGAAAGTTTACTAGTAGTGAGGAGATTCTTGAAGGTCACAAGAATGAGTAAAGATGTGAGATAAAAGTGACATATTTTCCAAACCAAATGTGGTAAAATAGGTAAATATTGCATAATTGTGGTTGATAATGGAATCATAAATAATTTTGCATCTATATAAATGGTGAGGAAACTAAGATTGGTGTAAAAGGCACATCAAATACCATAACAAGTGTCATTCTTGGTAGATGGTATAGATAAAATTTTGAAGGATCAATGTGAAGTGGAGATGATAATTGGTAGCTACACATACAATGTTGTGTGTGATATGTAAGAGATAGATGCATGTCATGTTTTTTTAGAGGTAGTTATAAACATGAATTATTATATGATTGGAGAGAAAATACTGTGTGAGTGAGGAAGGGTGCATGAGTCCATATCCCAAATCCATAAAAGACATAGATCATGGAGAATGTGTAGCAAAGTCATTTGGTCATAAGAAACAATAAGGATCACTTTCATGGGACAAAACGTGTGAAGATGTAGAGTGGTAATATGTAGAGGAAAGAGAGTGGTTATGTAGGGAAAATGATTATTTCCACAAAAAGGGAGGTGATAAAAAACATAAACCATAAACGTGGGAAAGTTTCAATAGGTTGTGTCATAGCATAATAGTGAAAGAGTGAATTACACAATATAGACAAAGAAGGCCAATGTAGGTGCAGTGAGAGTTGGTGTAGTAGTAAGATGAAAGGATTTTAGAGGAAGGGATCATTTTTTTCATGGTTCATTATAAAAAAAAACTTGAAAGTAAGATTCATATTATATGGTACAAATGTATGCCTAGACTTTTGGATGGGGTCAAAAGAGTGGGTTTCATACTTAGTCTAAGTGTGTAAGCACCACACTCACACATTTTATTATCTAAGTTGAATGATGCAGGTGCATTTGGGCACACATGTAATTTTTAATCAACTAAAAACATGAATATTTAGCTAATAATAAATTGTGGTGAAGTCTTTCACTATTCAGATAGTCTGAGGTATGATTATAAGAATCAAAATTCTTATTTAAGTCACCATAAGTTTTTGACCATTTCCATAGTAAAACTTATAATGGTATATTTTAGTGGATTTTTGTGAATTTTTTTCTCAATGTATATCACTACAATAACATGTCGATAACCCACGTTGAGCATATGGATTCAATTTATTAAATAACTTCAATAGAATTAATTATATATATTTGTTTTTAATATCTTTCCTTCTCAATTATTTAATGTTAATACTATTAATTTAAAAAGATTACATGAATAAGTGGTAAAATGTTTGGAATGAGGCTTGAAATGGCATTTGGTATATTTAAAGGAGTCTGTGATGTGTTATGGTGCATCAATTATGTGATGTGTTATTTTGGGATGCCTTACTATTGGGACTTGTGTGAATTTAATTATTTTAGTGCATCTTGATGTGTCAATAGCATTGAATATTTTTGACCTTAGTGTAATTTTGAAAGAAATTAATGTCAATGGTTGGATTGTGGACATATATAAACATATCCTCTTCATTTGGAAATACATTTGATTATAAATTTAGAAATAGTTCAAAGAGAAGTTGCAAGGAGTAATGCAATAAATATTTATGCACATATTTAAGAGGGTTTGTTGGAGTTGATTCCTTTGATTAACACTATGGTATTAATTTTTTTTGATAAGATTATATTATTGGTGATCAGTCTTATGTTGTGTAATCTATCTTGAAGCAATTTTTTTTATTGTTTTTGTATTTCCTCTATGTAATAATGGGTTACAATGTATAAGACATCACTTGACTGAGACTTATAGCCATTACTTGCATCACTTTTTATGTTCAAGGGGATTGATATGACCTAACTAGGGAAATTGTAGGAAATGTAGATAAAAAGGTTAAATAAAAAATAATAAGTAAACTTCAATAAATGTAGAATGAAATTGAAAAAAAAATTAAGAAAAGTTTGGATATCTTAAAATATTAGTTTGAATTTATGAAAATTTGAAAAATTAAGGAAATTTAAGGTAATTTAGTTAGAATTTAAATTGTTTTTAAATCAGGTAAAATTTATAGAAATTAAGGATAAATTAAAAAAGGTTAAATTGGAAAAGTATTAAAATTTTGAGAAAAAATTATAACATTGCAGTTAGTTTTTTTTCAAAAAAAAGGAAAAGTTTGAAATTTGTTAAATAAATAAAAGTTTGATAAATTAGAGCAAATTTGTCAAATTTTAACAACTAAGACAAATTAATGGATTTTAAAAAAACTAAGGATAATTTTTAAAAATATAGGGAAAGTTAACAAAAATATGAAAATTCGAAGAAATTTAGGGAAAATTAAGGCAATTTTATAAAATTAGTGTAACATTGGGAAAATTAGAAGAATTTTAAAATTTAAGTTAAATTATATAAAATTAAGGATATTTTGAGAAAAATCATAAAATTAGATTAAATTCAACAAATTTAAGGAAGGTTCAATAAATTAGTGTTACGATAATGGAATTTATTAAAATATTATGCAAAATTGGATGAACTAGTGAAATTTTAAAAAATTAGAGAGATTTCAAAAAAAATTAAAGAATTAAAAAAAAAGAGTAAAGTAATTAATAAAATTTAGAGAATTTTAATGTAAGTAATAGAAAATTAAAAAATAGAGAGTATAAGGATATATTTGAAAAACCATGAAAAATTAGTTCATGTTCAATATATTTGGAAACTTTCTAAAATAATATGATTATTTCAAAAAAAAAAAAGAAAAAACTAGGGTGAATTTGAAAAATCAAGGAAATTGAAGGGGAACTAGCACAATTTATGTGAAAATAGTAAAATTATGATAAATTCAAAACACTTAAGGACAATTAGGGTAAATTCAACAAAATAAAATAAAAAACATAAAATTTAGAAAAAACTAAGGGAAATTCAAGAAATTAAAGGAAATTTTCAAAAGATGTTAAATTTTTTTAAATTAGAGTAATTTGAGCAATTTAATGGAATATAAGAAAAATCAATGCATAATTAAAAATTTAAGTAAAATTTTATTTTTTAATTGTATTTAGTTTTATAAATTTTTATCACACACACACACACACGTGTGTGTGTGTGCGCGCATGTGTGCGTGCGTGCGTGTGTGCGTGCGCGTGCACGTGCATACATAAACATATATACACATGTATGTATGTATATATATGTTAAATTAGATAAAATTTGAACAATTCAATGGAATATAATTAATTTTATTTAGTTTTATAATTTTTCATTACACATACATACATACATACATATGATTTTTTATTACACATACATGTATATGTATATCTATACACACACACACATATACCAAGTCATATTTTATTTAAAAATATATATTTTTTCTATTTATAATTATGTGTGTTAAGTTTTTTTAAATGCTTTATTTTTTTATTTATGGGTAAAAGTGAATTTTTGAAAGGGACCAAATAATTATAAAAATAATATATATAGATGAAATGATTAAAAATAAGTAATAGGAGAGATAATTAAAAGTAGGTTATAGTATATGCTAGGTTGTAATAAAGATGAAAACATACAACAAAAAACAAAAAATGAAGATACTTCAATAAAAATTAACACTGAGATGAGTAGAGGTAATTCCATGTTTTTTTTCTGCCTCCCATTCTTCATTACAAAAATTCATGTGTCTTTCTAATATTTGTAGATCAATTCCCTATATTTTTAATTGTTTTGCTTGGTCTTCTCTCTTCTAGAATCCATTTCCTATTATTCAAACATTCATGTAGTAGTGATACTGGAAACACAATTTTCAATAGTAACTATGCTAACATGTAGCACCTTCATCATTGATTCATTAAGATATTTATGATCCCTTTCCTTAAGAATCATTTTTTGTTATAATTTGGTCACTTCATTCTTAATTTCATAAATATTACCTGTTAGTGTCCATATATTTTTTAAAAAAATCTTGATCTGAGGTTGGGGTTAATCATCATTGAGATATTAGTGTAATAAATTGATCTTAATCCTCAACCTCTCATTTTATATCATGAAATATTTTAGGATTTTTTGTTGGAGAAGATAATCCATCACTATAAGACCAATCCTATTTTATTTTTTTCATAAAGACCTTTGTCTCCCTTATGCATATAACTCTCCTCCATTTTATCTTATTTTTTATTTTTCATGTATGTAGATCAACCATTATTCTTCTGTTCAATGAAATCCATTCTATGAAATTAAACAATATACATCTCTTGATTTATCTTACCCTTTAAACAAGACTAATTCATATCACCTTCATCTTGAATGCTACTCCTAAGCCTGACTATATCCTCTCTAGGATATGGATAATAGGTGTATCATTCTCAATTTCATCTCTTGTGTGATATTATTATCCAAAATAATATTAAAAGTAACTTTCATAGGCCTCCTAATCCACCCTTCCTCTAGATATCATTTTGAGGACTCCTTATTTACATGGGGTAATCTAATAACCACATATCTAGGTGTTTAATATATATTTCACTAAATCATCCCTAACTAGATGCAAGGAATTTAAACCAAAAGAGCCCAAATATATTAAAGTAACCTTCAGATATAGTAAAGATTTATAAAAATGGGACTTAAATTCTTGAAACAACAAGAAAATGAGACCTTGATGTAGGGTGATCCTTACCTTATCAAGTTTAACATCTATGGCAAATTTTTCATAAATGCCAATAAATTTTAATGGGATACTTACCAAATTATTTTGTTTAAAATGGATGATTAGAGTGAAATAGTAGGATACATCACACTTAAATATCTTCTCAAATGTGATATGTTTCATATTTTGGGGTTAAACTTCACGACAAGGTCTTGACAGAGATTCTCTAAGATATCCTACCTAAAATTTTCTCAAATTATCCATTCCCATAAAAAATGATATAATAAATTCCTCCTTAGTCATATTAAATTTATAAAATTTCATTCATTTCATGGCCATCATGATTTCCATAAATATAATATCCTCAGACACATCAATGTCTATCCTCTAACTATAAATTTCCTAACTTTGAGATATTTAGAAAATTCCCTAGAGAATACTTGATCATACCCCTTGACCATTTCCTTAAAATATGTTAGACATATTCAATATAAGATATGGCACACTCTAAAATTATGTTTATCTCCTTTAGATGTAGAGGGTTTAATTCTCACTTTGTCACCTCCCATTGATGTTGTGGAAGTTCTCATTAGAAATTTTCTTTATTAAGTTATAAAGAGTACTTCATTTCTGGTGTGAAAATTATAGTACTTAATTTATTTTTCATATTAGATTTCATGTCATGATAATAAATATTACCCTAAGGGATTGAAATATCATCATTGTAAAAAAAAATTAAATTTAACCTATCTCTAGAAATGAAAATATGCACTATTTACAAGACACTCTTTTGTAATTTGGTAGTAAACAATTAGACATGCCACCTTAAAGAGAAATAAATAAAAATGGATCCGCTCATAAGAAATAATTCTATTTGTTTTTTTTGTATATAACAAATGTTAAAGAGGGTGACACATCCATATTGTTTATAACAATGGACCTCATAACAAAACAAATAACCTAAAATAACAAAAAAAAAAATTGAAATTGTTTATCAGAGTATGTTTTGGATGCATGTTAGACCCAATTAACTTACTTGCTGATGCAAAAAATAAATATTCAGTGTACTCATGTATGCACAACTAGTACCAAAGGAGATGAGCTGAGGTAATTAGCTAGAGGTAACTATATACAAAAGGTAATATGGAGAAACTTGTTACCTTAATAGATGTCTTATGGGGTGTGGGGTGTATCAATGTATTATACATAGATAGGCCTTGAGTGTCATATGTGACACTCATACTTCCACATAGAAATATTTATAGGTCTTTAACCCTAGATAAATACCTCACTCTCTTAAGTGGGTTTCAATCCCACTCAATAATGGTTAAGTTCAAATATTATTTTAATCAGGAAAGATAACTCTAACATCCTAAGTTATCATCCAGGTTAAAATAGGTTTATGTGAAAAGTATAGATTTTTATGCTCATAATTAAACATGATTCCAAACAAGCAATCATAATCAGTAACCAAAAATAAATTTAGCACATCTAATTTTATAATCATTCATGTAAAAAAAATATTATTACATAAAGAGAAAATAGATCTAAAAGTCAAGGTTTTATGGTGCTACCGACCGAGGTCATAAACACCTCACAGACTTTAAGGTCACTACACTAATGTTTTAATAAATCATACCTCATTCATTTACTAAACATGGATTCCATTACATATAATAATGATTAATAATATAGTTATGATCAATATCATTATTCATCAAATATCTTTTATGCAGTCTAGAAATGAATCCATATAATAACATTATATTGGTATATCCAATCCAACATTATAAAATAAGAGAGATCAAGACATTATTTGTCCAAGGTATCTAATCAATTAGTCCTTAATTATCTAATTATTTCAAGAGAAAGAATCTATGTATTAATCCAATAGTTAAGTCATTTTTAGATAACTATATAAGAAAGGAATCAATTATTTTCATGCAATGTTTCCATTATTATCTATGAAAATGTATATAGAATAAGCCATCACCTTATAGAATTAAACTCACATTTAAATGAACTAGAAGATAGCAAAAATTGATTCATATAAAATATAATGTAACACAAATACATGAAACAAAATTATGGTAAGTTTCAAGTTGAGTGGAACCCAAATAAAATGTTCCACTTAAAGAACTTTTACAAATTTCTATTAGGCAAGCAATGGGAAGCAAGGCAATCATGTTAAACTATTAGGAGGAAAAATGAAAGCACATGCAACCCAAGGAAATATAAATCATTAAACATGTATGTTTTATTTATATAATTATGCAATATCAAGTGAAGTACAAACACTATACAACTTGCTCATTACATCTAGTTAATTCATAATTGCAACATTAGATTTTGACAATCCATTTTAAGCCTTTCAACTTCATTTTATTACATATATAACCTACATATAAATTCTATGCATGATTATGAAACATCATGATTAAGCAAGGAAATTAAATTCATTTGATATTAAATGCAAAAACAAAAGTAATAATTTTTAGATCTGATATATGCAACATACACACCTTATACATAACCAGGTATGTCTAAAATGAGTTTTAGAAGTGAAGACTTTGATTAGTTCCCACATGCACAAGCAACTAGTAATATTGATTAGTTTATGAATAGATAGAACAACTAAGTAACCCTTACACCATTCATCTTATGAAATTGAATTCATAACATATAATGTGATAAATCAAAGATAGATATTGGGCTAGTTAACATGCATAATTTAAGACTATGTATCTAATTGTCTATATAATCTAGCCAAAGATTATTCTTGCATTAAAATAAAAAGATCAATATTCTTATAAATTATACACAATATGTGTTTAAGAAATATTGTATAATTGTCTAAGTAAATCCTACTTAGGATAACATCCATAGATCAAATTGAATATCTAGGTTATATAATTAGATCAGGGAATCAATACTACAATGATTGGTTTGGGTTAACAATATACAAGAATTTATAATGACTCAACTTGATTATAAATAAATATTGGAAGAGTAATTCTATAATTAATAACATTAACATAATACTTTCTCAACATGAAGAGGGTTAAACTAAATATCTAATAACTTAATATACCTGAAGTGTATTGTCTTTACCAACATATACCAAATTAGCCATCTCACCCTTCAAGTAATATTAAACTTCATTTAACATAGTTAACCCATAATAATCAAATTGCATACTATCTAGCTCAGATATCAATACTAAGATAGACTAATCAAATAAATATAATTAAACTATTACCAACTTACTTCATGCGTACATGAAATCACCGAAGCATGGAACAGAAAGTGAATAAACTGGATAAGTCTTCCCAACTAGCCATATGAGCCCAACCATCAGTGGCCCTTACTAGCCCAACCATCAATAGGATGGTGGTTACAGTAACCAAGAACATGAAAATAATTCTAAGCAATCAGATTTCCAACTAGAGGAGATCTTGAAAATAAAATAATACAAAGAAAGATAATGATTCCATTCCAAGGTGAGACATGAATAATTAATACATCTTCAATATAGATCAGACATGAATAATGATGACTAATATCGATATCAAATGATATAGAATGGATTGACAACTAATCCATTCTATAGTCTTTGAGTTAACCACCTTGGATCCCCATTCATGTTTACGGTCAACCTTAACTGTCTCGACTACCAATTTATACCAAGTATACAATATACCAATTATTTTAATCATTCAGATCTAGTCTAAGAATGGTAACCAATTAACCATGCAAACATATAAAACTCATAACCAATTAGATTAATCATATAAACATTCAAATAACTCACTAAACTTATTTAGACAAAAATAATAATTCAAACCAAAATTTAATATAGCATTTCCAATGTTTACAAGCTCAACCCAAACTTAGCCATTTAAATGAAAAACTTCCTTAGGATTCTTCAATGCCCTCTCAAACCTAGTAGATTTTAACTAAGTATATTAAAACCAACTTAATAGAGGTAAGTCGATAAGTCTTACATAGGATCCAAACACACCAAACAACTATCTTAATCATGCCTTCTAAAAGCAATAGGTCTGATCAAACCACCAGTCCAATCACATCTGACTATTAAAATAAAGGCAAAGTTTGTCACCAAAAATCATTCAAATTATGCCTTTAATAATTAAATCACAATGATATAAAATGAAGTTAAAGATATCAAAATCCCCATCGAAGTTTAACTCCAAGGCCACAACATAAGCATACATAGTTTATATATATATATATATATAGAGAGAGAGAGAGAGAGAGAGAGAAACTCTACTATATAAAAATGTAGTCATCTTCAATATGTAACTAAAGAAAATCATAAAACCTAGACATAATTCATTTCCAAGAATCCAAGGGAAACTATTGAAAGTAATAACAAGAGCATAGTTGAATAAATAAAGACATCCATATTTCTCAGAGTGAATGAATGAACTCAATCATCTATAATAGTGAAACCAAAATGAAATCAAAATCCATTGATAGAGTAATAATTAACCTAATATGAATCCATCTCAAAAAATAAATAAACCCAGTTTCATTCTCATAGTAACCAAGATAAATTGAACACAATCATAATAAAGTGAAGCAATATGAAATGAATACACAACCAAATATGCCATGGTCAAGGCCCATCTAAATGTCTTATTAGAACAACAAGTGGTTTGAATGAAACAAAATCAACATAGTCACATTTCATAAAAGATCAAAATATCATCATGTCCAACCCATATTATTGAATCCCCATGTCAAAACCCAAGCCATACAATGGAAAAATACACATACCATTTTGAAAACCAAACTGACCACAAGAACCTAACATGCAACCAAGAAATAAAATAACACAATTTTATAAAAACCATGCACCCCAATAAGAACTAACTTCATTATTCCACATAAAGATATACATAGATGGATTTAACTGACCAAGTCCATACAACCATTATACCCAAAAACACAACCTATATTTATACAAAATAAAGCCATGAAACTTTCCACCAATAGGTATAAGGATATATGTACACAACAAGCTATAAAACCACCGACCATCCATTTTAACTTAGAATAAATAAACCCTATGGGCTATCAAACCATAAAACCATTGAAACCTTTACATATATATGCAAATGTCAATATCGATCTATATTGAATCCCTTTTGAAGGTCTGCATATGCATTTGAATGTCCTGAGACTTACGAATGTGTATGTAACCTTTTTATTTTTCCAAGTTATATCAACATAATCAAAAGGAACCAAACAAAAATATTACTTGTCCAAAAATGCAGATAAATATCAAAAGCTAATAAGATAAAGATCAAAACCCCCAACTTTTTTAAGTTGTGTGACCAAAATCCAACATGACCACCATAAAAAACAATCCAGTTCCACTATTTTCCTTTTTTTCTTTCTATCTTCCTAACCCCATCAACTTTCCCCATCTACCATCCAAATCTCCATTCCATCCATCCAATTTACCCAAACCCATTTAAAGTCCATATTGAATGTGAGGAAAGATAAATCCTTCTACATTTCCCAAGGCAATCCCTCACCAAATTCACCATGAATGTAATGCCCATTAATTGACCTATCTTGAAAGTTTGATCTACCAAACCAAAAGGCCAACTAATGAAAATTCATGTTAGAATTTAAACCACCTAATTAATGCTTACAAGGTGGATTAACATTCTAACCTCCATAGCCTATGCCACCAACCAACATAAATGTTAATAAAATAATTATCTGTAACATACCATTGAATCTATGTCGATTGAAATATACTAATTAAACCATGTTTAATATCAATGTCAATGCCATTACACAATATAACCAAGTCAATTAATAACCATGCAACCACCTTAGAAATATAAGCTATTTATATAGTTCAAGGGATAGTCTAAGGGGTGTCAAGGGTAGGTCTAGGTAGGTCTTAGGTAATTCAATAAATTGGATGAGTAGGAACCACATAGGTGTGTAGGATTTAATATGAGTTTGCACAAGAGGAACAAGCTAGAGTTAATCATGGAGGTAGAATAAAATACTATAGCCACAACCAAATAACAAAAAAATAATGAATTCTGACAACAAAATAAAAGTACAACATCATGAATATAATGCAACAAGTAAAAATGTCATGATAGTGAGAAAATCAATGACTGATTGAGATGTCTAAAGGATGAAAAACATAACTGAAACTAGTATACCTATCAGATTTGTCTGAATACTCAGAATTTATTTAGTACCAAGTGTACCACTATCAACATCTACCTAGCTCATATATAGTACCTACAACTACCAAAATTACATCAATAGTACCATATCTAAAATTGATAAATAATTATAGAATCATAATAATATCAATAATAGTAATAATTCATAAAATTATCAAGTGTAAAATTAAACATGCAGTCCAAATACCATTACAACAAGTACCAACATATAATCCAACTGAATTAAGAAACCAATAGTTATTTTTATAATAATAATAACAATGTTTTAACATTAAAATAGATCATAAAAAGGTGGGGTAATAACATCCTCCCCTCCTTGAAAGGGAGTTATCCCGATGACTCAGTCAAATAGCCATGCATAGTACTACCTAAAAAGGTGTGCATCTTTTGAATTAATGCTTCTTTCACTTAGAGGGTTCCATTATATCAAAACCTATTATATATATTTGTTTCATATCTTAACACTATGATTGTCTAGGATTCTCATTGGTTCTAACTGGATATTTTCTTCTTCTGTGATTGGTAAATGAGTCCAACCAAAACTTGAGATGGTTCAAGTATATACTTTCTTAGCAAAGAAACATGAAATACATCATTAATTCTTGATATAAAATGAGGAAGAACTAACCAATAATAAATAAGAAAAATATTTTCCATAATGTCAAAAGGCCTAACAAATTATGGAGCTAACTTAGAATCCTTGCCAAACTTTATAGAATTTTTCTATGATCTACCACATAGAAAAACTTTGTCACCCATGTTGAATTCATGCAAAGTTATGTTTTGATCAACATAAATATTTTTCTAATATAAAAATATTTTAAAATTTTTCCTTATTGTATCCATTTACCTGTCATATTCTAGCAGTAAATCAGGTCAAGCTATAGCTCTATTTTCCAAATTATCTCATCCAAGAAGAGTTATGCACTTACTCCCATATAGAGCTTCAAATGGAGCCATCTTTATTGTAGAATGGTATGAATTATTTTATGAAAATTCAAATAAATAGATATAATATTCTCATTTAGTTTACTAATTTATAACCTACATATGCAACATATCTTCAACCACTTGGTTGAGCCTTGTGGTTTATCCATCTATTCTTGGATGATATGAAGAATTGAAATTCAGCCTTGTTCTAAATATTTCCATCAATGTTTGCCAAAATATTGAAGTAAACAACTTGTCATGGTTTGAAATAATCAATTTAGGTACACCATGAAGTCTAACCACTTCTTTCATAAAACATTTTGTAAACATGAAAGCGTCATCCATCAAATTTCCAATAATGAAGTGCCTAACTTTAGTGGCCTTATCAATCACCACAAGGATAGTATCATGCTTACTACATGATTTTGATATCCCCACAATAAAATCAAGTGAGACTATAACCCATTTTTATTTTGATATATCATGAGGGTATAACAACCCTCCTAGATGGCAATTCTTACATTTAATCCACTAGAATTCTAAGCATTTAACCACAAAATCAATGACATCATGCTTCATTTTAGGCCAAAAATAGAACCTTCTCAGCTCATGCATCATCTTTGTAATCTTTGGATGAGCATAATAAGGTGTTGTATGCACTTATTTTAGCACATAATTTCTTAAGTCACCCAAAATGGGTACATAAATTCTATCTTTATGCCTTATAAGGCCATATATTACAACCAAAAAAATCAACAAATATTTTTGCTACATGATTATCAACCAAACCTACTCCTACATCATGAAAAAATTCATCTATAAGATTTTATTCTAAAATAATACTTCTAATTTTTTTTGTAACACCAACAAGGCAACAAAGTACATGTGTCTATTGACTATGTCAACCACATGATTCTCCTTTCTTTTGACATATGATATGCCCATGTCAAAATTTATCAAAAATTATATCCACCTATGCTGACATGTATTTAAATCATCTTGAGAAAATAAATACTCAAGGATGTGGTGATTAGACTTCACCTTGAAAGGCTTTCTTAGTAGGAAATGTTTTCATTATTTAAATGCATGAACAATGGCAGTAAGCTCCATATCATGTGTAGGATAATTCCTTTCATGATCCTTTAATTTTATTGACTCATAAGCCACAACTTTACCATCTTGGGTCAAGATGCCTCCATAAGCTTCCATATAAGCATCAACCCAAACTTCAAAATTACCATTTAGGTTAAAGATGATAAAAATAGGTGCTATTTTAAGTAGCACTTTCATCTTGTTAAAAACCTCCTCACACTGAGGGTTCCACACAAATTTATTGCGTTTGAGAGATCATGAGATAGGCCACACTAGAAAATATTTCAACAAAATGCTGGTAATAACTAGCCAAACCCATGAAATTGCACACCTCATGCACATTGGTAAGAGTAGGTCAATATTAAACAAATTTAATTATTGTAGGATCAATAATAATGCTAGCCTTAGAAATAATGTGACCCAAATAATGAATTTCATATTTATAAAATGCACATTTGGAGATTTTTCCATACATCTAATGATGTCTTAGTATTTACAAGACTAAATGAAGGTACTGATCATGCTCAATCTCATTTTTAGATTAAATGATAATGTGATCAAGAAAAACCAACACAAACTTATCCAATAAGTCTCTAAATATGATGTTCATAAGATTATGAAAGCTACAGGTGTATTAGTTAGGTTGAAATGTAGAACTGTGAACTCATAATATCCATAATGAGTTCTTGAAGTTGTTTTATGAATGCAATCTTCTTTGAATCTTAGTTAATGGTAGCCTGATCTCAAATCAATCTTTGAGAAGAATGTAACACCCTTCATTTGGTCAAATAGGTCATCAATCCTAGGCAAAGGATAATAGTTTTTAATTATTACCTTATTTAGCAAGCAGTAATCAATAAAAAGACTCAATATACCATCCTTATTTATAAAGACCACCAAATCACCCCAAGGGAACACACTTGGTTGTATGTTTCCACTATCCAAAATTTCTTATAGTTGAAATTTTAACTCTTGAAAGTTAGCCAAATTCATACAGTAGGGGGCTTTAAAAGTAGGGGTAGATATGGGCATGATATCAATGAAGAAATCAAATTTTCACTTAGGTAATAAACCAGGTAGGTTTTCAATAAAAGACATCCATGAAATCCTTTAATATATGAAAATATACATGTACTAACTCCTTTTCCTTAGGTAGTTCCTATAGTTGGATTGCATAAATATTGTAACCTTTTCTAACATATCTTTTTAGTAGTAAGGCTTAGAGTGTTTTACGTCTTATAGAACCTTGTATGCCTTGCAATTACATATTTTGGCCAAGGTCATTGATGCAATGCACTCTTTTTCCCACATAATGAAGCATGGCTTAATGTTCATATAGCCAATTTATCCTAAAGATGAGATCATAAGACCCTAAATACATAAGAAAAAGATTCACCTTGGTCTTAAAAACACCAAGATCAAGTTCTACTTATTCTAAGCACTCAAGAATAGGCACTTTCTTGTTATTACCAAACTCAACCTCCCAATTTTCTCTTATCAAGATGGGTTCAATTTTACATTGCCTTACAACAAAAGGAGAAATAAAGTAATTAGTTTCACCTGAATCAATCAAGATAGTCAAGGGAAAACCATTTATTATACCTCTATTTTTAATTGGATTGGCTTGCAAGTTAGCATTGTGATTATCAACAACAATGTATACCCTATGATTTATTGTTTGGCTTGATTTCAGTTTAGGATAGTCCTTTGTATAGTGGTTATCATCACATTCCCAGTAAATAATAGGTCTATAAGATGCCACTAGAATAGTATTAGCACCCATAGCATGTCCACGTTGGTTTCCTTGATGTTATTCCTTCTTATAAGAACTAGATTTAGAGGATCCATGGGTCTTGAAGTTTATGTTCTAATAATAAAACTTTCTAAATATTTTATTGCCACTACAAAATCTATGGTTCTGATCTGATATCTAAAAGTTCTTGTTCATGGGAGAAAGGATTTTTTATTTAGACTATTGCCTATTTGTCTTAAATTATTATCTTACTTTTTGATGAGAATTTTCTTTGTCCTCAACCCTCTAAGCTAATTCAATTACTACAACCAAAGTCTTTGGGTTCATCCTATTGATGTCATGCATTAGTATTTCCTTGAGCCCAAGTTTGAAATTATAAATATTAGTTTATTAATCATGCATATAATTCACATGAAATAGCAAAGTCAAAAAATTATTTTCATACTCAATAATAGACATATTTTCTTGTTTTAAAAGCTAAAAATTGGTTGTTTTCTATTCTTTATAGTTTACATTCTAGTATCTTTTTCAAAACTGATTCTCAAAAATAGACCAAGATAGGTTCAATGAATGATTATCTTCAATGGCACAAAGGTGGTTTCACCATAAGGTTGTAGGACCAACTAGATGATAGGATACTACCCTAGCATTCACATTTGATGGCATGTTATGCAAGTTGAAATATTTATACAAGTGTACCATCCATGCATTAACTACATCACCTGATTCTTCACCTAGAAAGGTAGGTTTTGGAAGCTTATTCAACTCTTTGATGATTGGTTCAATAATGGTCAAAGGTAGCTCTTTAATCATAGGCCCTACTACTTGCCCCATTTCTAATATAGGTACTTCTTATTGGGATATCCCTTCAAGATTATTTAATCTTTGTTCTTGGTTATCAATCTTTCCTTGCAAGGTGTTAAGTGACATCAAGATTCCACTAAGGATATCTTCATTCTTTTCAGTTAGATTCTCACCAACTACATCAGTAATTGGTACCTCAATATTTCTATCAACATTCTTCACAGGCAATTCTTCTTGGTTATGAATGGGGATGTAGCCACAATGAACCCTTCCTCAACCTCTACCTCTACCCCTAGCTAGGTTGACATTAAAAGGGTTACAATGGATGTTTCCTCATTTTATCATGTTCTAACCATTCTAAGAATTATAAGATGTTTGATGTAATGATAACTCAACAGATTACAAAATTATAATAAGAAAAATTGTTCCCAAAGTTCCCTAGAGCAGAAAATTGCTCTGATACTAGATGAAACAAATCCAATTTTTTTTGGAATTGTATATCAAAGTACATTTTTTATGTGTGTTAGACCCAATTACATCAATTTTTAATACAAGTGATAAATTTTTAGCAACTCACATACATGTAACTAGAATTGAAAGAAGTGAACTGAGGTAATTAGCTAGAGGTAACTATGTATAAAAGGTACTATGGGAAATCATGTTAACTTAATAGATGTCCCATAGGGTTTAGGGCATATCAGTTTACACATATATGAATAATACTTGAATTCCATATGTGGCACTCATACTTTCACATAAGATTATTTCTAGGTCCTTAACCTTAGGTCAATACCTCACTCTCCTTAGTGGGTTTTAGTCCTGTTTGGATGGTTAAGTTTAAAGATTTAGTTTAAATCAAGAAAGATAACTCTAACATCCTAATTTATCATCCAATTTAAAATAGGTTTATGCTAAATATAAAATTTTCTAACCTTATAATTAAACATGATTCCAGACAAGCAATCATAATCAATAACTAGAAATCAATTCAACATATGTAGTTTTATAATCCTTCATGCAGTAGAAATATTGTTACATAAAGAGAAAATACATCTAAAAGTCAAGGTTTCATGGTACTACAGACTAAGATCATAAACACCTCATGGCCTTTAAGGTCACCACACCAATGTTTGAAGAAATCATACCTTGTTCATTTACTAAACATGGATGCCATTACTTAGAATAACAATTAATGATATAGTTATGATCAATATAATTATTCATTAAATATCCTTTAGGAAGTCTAAAAATGAATCCATATAACAACATTATCTTAACATAGAAAATGCAACATTATAAAATAAGAGAGATCAGGATATTATTTATCCAAAGTATCTAATCAATTAATCCTTAATTATCTAATTATTTTAAGAGAAGAAACATATGTATTAATCTAATAGTTAAGTCATTTTCAGATAACTATATAAGAAAGGAATCAATTCTTTTCATGAAAAATTTATATTATTATCCAAGAAAATGTATATATAATGAACCATTACATAAAAAAATTAAGCTCATCTATAAATGAACTAGAAGAGAGCAATAAGTGATTTATATACAACAAAATGCAACACAAACACATTCAACAAAATTCAATCAAGTTTCAAGTTGAGTGGAACTCAAATAAAATATTCCACTTAAATAAAGTTTATAAATTTCTATTAGGCAAGCCATGGGCAATAAGACAAGTATGTTCAACTATTAGGAGAGAAAGTGAAAGCACATGCAGCCCAAAAAAATATAAATCAGAAAGCATGCATGTTTTAGTTATACAATTATGCAATATCAAATGAAGTAGAAACACTATACAATTTGCTCATTACATCTAATTAATTTGTAATTTCAACATTAGATTATGAAAATCCATTTTAATCCTTTCAATTTCATTTTATTATATAGCTAACCTATGCAAAAACATTATGCATGATTATAAAACATCATGATTAAGCAAGGAAATTAAATTCATTTGATATTAAATATAAGAATAAAAGTAATAATTTTTAGATCTGATATATGAAACATACATACCTTATACGTAATGAGGTATGTCTAAAATTATTTTTAGAAGTGAAAACTTTGAGTAGGTTCCATATGCACCAACAACTAATAATATCAAGTAGTTTATGCATAGCTAGAACATCTAAGTAACCCTTATACCATGCATCTTATGAAATTAAATCCATAACATATAATGTGATAAATCAAAGATAGTCATTGGGCTAGTTATCATACATAATTTAAAACTGCTTATTTCTTAATCAAAACAACATAGTATGTATCTAATTATCTATATAATCTAGCCAAAGGATTATTCTTGTATTAGAATGGAAAGCTCAATATTTTTTATCAACTCTACATAATGTGTTTAAGAAATCTTGTGTAATTGTCTAAGTAAATCCTACTTAGGATAACATACAAAGATCAAATTGAATATCCAAGTTATCTAATTAGATCAGGGAATCAACACTAAATGATTGGTTTGGGTTAATAATATACAATAATTTATAATAACTCAACTTGATTATAAATAAATACTTAAAGAGTAATTATACAATTAATAACATTAATAGAATGCTTTCTCAAAATGAAGAGATTTGAATTAAATATCTAATAACTTAATATAAGTAAAGTGTATTACCTTCAATAACAAATACAAAATTAGCCATCTTACCCTTCCAGTAATATTCAACTTTGTTTAAATTATGCATACCATCATCAATGCAAGTTAGCATTAACATAATTAACCTGTAATAATTAAATTGCATGTTATCTAACTCAGATATCAATACTAAAATAGACTAATTAAATAGACATAATTAAATTTTTACCAACTTACTTAACACATATGTGAAGTCACCGAAGCATGGAGCACAAAGTGAATGAACTTGGACAAGCCCTCCTAACTAACCCTATGAGCCCAACCATCAATGGCCCTTACCACCCCAACCATCAACATGATGGTGGTTGCGATAACTAGGAATGTGAAGAGAATTCTAAGCAATTAAATTTACAACTAGAGGACATACCAAAAATAAAATAATATAAAGAAAGATAATGATTCCATTCCGAGGTGAGATGGGAATAAATAATCCATCTTTAATATATATCAAAAGTAGGGATGACTAATATGGCTGTCTAATGATATAGAATGGATTAATAACTAATCCATTCTATAGTATTAGAGTTAACCACCTTGCATCCCCATCCAAGTTTATGATCATCCTTAACCATCCTGATTGCCAATTTATACCAGGCATACAATATACCAATTATTTTAATCATTCAAGTCTAGTTTAGGAATGGTGACCAATTAACCATGTAAACATATAAAACTCACATATAATTAAATGAACGACATAAAAATTCAAATAATTCACTCAACTTATTTAGACAAAAATAATAATTCAAACTAGAATTTCATATAACATTTTCAATGTTTACAAGCTCAACCTAAACCCAAACATTCAAATGAAAAAGTCCCTTAAACTTATTCAATGCGCTCTTAGACCTAATAGATTATAATTAAGTTTATTCATGCCAAATTAATAGAGGTTAGTTGATAAGCCTTACGTAGGATCCAAACACACTAAATGACCAACTTAATCACACCTTCAAAAAGCAACATGTTTGATAAAACTATCCACACATAATATTTTCATACTTTTATCACTTACTAACACTTTGTATCTTGAACCTGTCAAGTCTCAATCTCTCTAAGTGCATGCCCTAAGGGGTGCACCAAGAAAGGGGTAGGTAGAACATCGGTGCTTCATAGGATTGGTGTTCCTTTTGCCACTTGTTATCTACACACTTGTCTCCTAAAAACCATTTCCCTAAGCTTATTCTTCTTTATTGTACCCTCTATAGTCATTTCACACATTTTAACCTCCTTTTCTTCACCTTAATCCCCTTTTATTAGTCATCTATACTAGGTGGACTAGGTTGACCCTGTACAGTTTTGAGTGATTTTCATTTAAGAACTAGTTTGGCTCCTGGCCGACCTAGCTCATGACCTAGTGAATTATTGTCTAAAATTGTGCTAGGTCAACTGGGTCGACCCTATTATCTGAGATTTTTAGAAGGGTTTAGGGTCAAATACACCTATATGTACAAGTTCATTCCACCATTATTTATAGAATAGAATTAAGAGATATTATGCATTTGGTTATTGACCATTCTACTTGAGGAGCAAATGTAGGGTTCCATAATTTCTTTGGAGATACTAATCTTGTCTTATGGATAAGTGTTTTGGATGTATTGATAGGTTGTGTAGCCTAGATTTGATTTTTCCTTATCATCCTTACATAACATAACAACCTCTTGTGAAACACCTTGGCCAAGGGAGAGGTTGATGCTCAGCAGGTTCATCTTCAAATGTAAGTATTCCTAACTTTGTTCCTCCTATTGTTTCTAACCCCCACTTTGTGCCACAAGCTTTGGTGATCACTAGATTATATTGAGTTTATTTTTTATTAGTTTAGTGAGATATCAAAACATAGGACTCCCTTAGGGTTATTTTATGATTGTGCTTGATTGGAGGCTTTGGAACCCTCCCTAGCATAGTGTATTTTAGTAAGAGATCCCCTAATCAAGTCTAGTAGATCTCCATATTGACCATGTTTCCACTTAAAAAATTTGTCCCTAATTAGAACTGTATGGTATGATCTATCTTATCTGAGTTATGATTGATTTATAGACATGATGCATTTTTGATTGCATACATTCTTGTGATCCCAAAGTGAATCTTACCTTGTAGGTTTTGTTTCACTTATTTCATCATTTCATCATTTTATTCTCTATATATTTTTAATAATGGGTCAATAGTGTCGACATAGTTCTAACTTATGTGCAAAAGTTTAACACACATTCACATTAATACGACTCCATTATATTTGTGTAAGTTTTATAGACTTTAGTTCAAACTACTAGGTTGACCCAATTGACCCTGTACATTTTTAGGTATCTAGTCTAGTATACTAGGCCAACCTAGTTGACCCTGTACATTTTTAGGTTTTCAACAAATAGGATCTGTAAAGCTAGGTAGAACTAGTCGACATAATTAGTAAAATTTTCAAGTATAAATTAGGGTACTTTAATATCAATCTTATTTTGCTTTTCATCCTCCAACCCACCAAGGTTCATTTCTATCCTTCTTTGTCATTTCTAGCATTTGTTATAGTTTTGTTTTCATAGTTTCTATTCTTTAAAACTACCCTTGTATAGTCAACTAGGTCAACCCTATTGATGTAGTTTTATATTATATGTTCTATTTAAGAAGATAGGTTGACTTTGTTGTCATAGTTTATTTTAAAACCATTTATTCCATAGTAGAGAGGTGATACTATTGACCCTCTTCTATATTCTTTGCATATATTGTTGATTGAATTGATATTGTATTATGTTTCAAAGTTGGAATTAACCTTTATATGCTAGTAATTAGCTCAAAATTTTCATTTCTTGTTGCTTGTATGCCTAGAATAGATCATATGGTATAATTATGTGGTTTTTAATATACCATTTAGTTACAGTATTTTCTCTTTTATGAACAGACTACCAAATCACAAAATCTCAAAAAACCTTTTAACAATTGACTACCCAAGGCCTACCTACTTGGATTTCATCACCAAGGTGGAAGCTAAATTGGTTTTTTAGCCAAGTATAAACATGTGGTTAATGTTTTATTTTAGCTAAGCACCCAAAACCCTTATCACTATGATGTGTGAAGTGAAGGGGTAGGCCCCAATACCAAGCCAATACCATTGTCAATACAAATCCCTTTTAGCCTAAATGTCATGAAACCATCCTTATATTGCTTTCTAGTTCTTTACTTACAACCAACTTCCTATCACTTCAAAAATCATATTCTAATAATCTAAAAACATTCAAGTTGACCACTTAGTAAGCTTTTACTTTCCAAGTCGGCTTCTTGCTCTTTGTTCAATTATATGTTGTATTGTAAAAACTTGTATTAGCTAGCATTGGTGTAAGGTTTTGTGCTATGCGACTCAATTGGATCAACCTCATTGACCCAATTGATTATGTTTCTCTTCATTTCTTGATTTCAAAAGTACTTGGAATTTTTTTCTTATTTTAATACACAGTTGTTCCTATCGACACAGTCTCTTATAGACTATCTATTTTTCCCTTCTCATTATACTAGGTTGACCCTATCAAATTTATACTAGGTTAACTCTATTCACTCTCTATAGTTTTTAAACACTATTTTCTATAATAGGTCAGCCTAGTTGACTCTATACAATTTTATGTCACTTTATATTTCCTTGATTTTGCATCTCTCTTACCTTGTTTAGTCCTTTTCCTTCATCATGAATTTTTTGTTTAAAGATAATACTGAGTTGAGTTCAACTAATATGATGAGTTTTACCAACCCTCATATAGGTTATCTCATAAGGATATTAGGGTGGCTCTCTTAGATGAGGGTAATGTTCATATAGCCACTCACACAATGAACTATGGGATCCCTCGTCATTCCTCTTTGTATCTTAATCCTCTCTTCTCACTTGAAGATCAACCTAAATTAGAGTATACCCTTGAAATTCTCTTCTTTATCTCTTAATTTCCTCAACACCTAAGAAAGGATCCCTCTACCATTTAGACCTCATGATTATTGGTCAACTTAAAAATCCTCATTCACCTTCTCCCACATTCTCACATGGATTTAGAGGAACTACTTTCTTTGATTCTTAGCTTCTTCCCTCTATTATGACCCCTTATCATACCATGACTTCTTTTTTAAGTTATTTGATCTCCATGCCTAGTATATCCACTAACATGGTAGGTTATACATCTAGTGGGCCTCTCCTAAGACCCACTTTTCTTAACTCTTCTACTAGTACATCATTTGCTACCCAAGATAATCATGCTTCTAGTGCATCTTCTCATCCCTTCACTGGTTCATATTTTTCCACACAAATAAATTTTACCACTAGTGCTTCACATTCTAATAGTTACTCTCAAGCTCCTACCAATACCAATAGTGGTACCCAAGCCACTCTTTCCAAATATAATGCTTCAAATAATGCTAACAATGCTGATCAAACCCATCAAATTTTATTATAAACACTTAATAAAATGAATACATTTAAAGCTCATAATATAAATCAAATGATGAGAATGCAAAATCACCTTCTCCATCTTCAAATCCACCCTCAACCAATGACTTTGGGCATGTATAATCACAATTATCCCCCTCCTCCTCTTTGATATTCCCATGAAAATCTCATCCCTCAACCTCCTATTGTTAACAATATAATTAAACGTCTTCAAAATGAACCTCTTACCACTCAAATTTATAATATTGATATAGGAGGTATCACCCCTACCATTTCTTACAATGGATCAACTGATCCTACTCTTCTTCTAAAAAAAATTGTAAATCTCTATAAATATTGGGTCAACTTGAATATCTTTATCGCTACCAAGATCTTAGCCAAAATCTCATGGGTGATGCCCTAGATTGGTACAACCAAGTTAAAAATCATTCTATTACTAGTTTGGAAGATTTGTTGAATGCTTTAGTCTAAGAGTTTCAAATTAGTGATCTTCCTAAAAATACTTTGGCCCACTTTATAAATTATAAACAACTTCAAAATGAAACTTCCCAAGCTTTTGTTAAAAGGTCAAAAACATTGTCTAACCAATGTCAACATAATATGGATGATGATAACCTTTTCAATCTCTTTGCCAAAGCTCTTTTTCCCAAGTTACAATATCAAGTCTACACTCTCTCTCCAAATATGTTGGAGGAGGCCATTGATCAAGAAAAATGTCAAGATTTCCTTATACATGAATTTGAGCAACACCAACCTTCTACAAATACTCAAATTTTACTTGAAAATAAAAATCATAATGTTACCAATGATGGTGTCATGGACTCTTATGACACCATTCAAATTATTCAAGTTGTTGTTCCTAACCAACCATCAAAAATATCTCCCCCTTCTCATCAATACACCAATCCTCATTTATCTTCACCTAATACCATCAATGTTCACAAAATTTTATCCTCAACCTAATTATTAAAATATATACCTAGGCCTCTACCACAAGAACTTGATCCCACTTGTCTTATGAAATCATAGTATGATCCCAATAAGTTTGTTGGTTTCATGCTAGTTGGGGCCATTCTCATGAGACATGTAGGTAGCTTTGTAATTTAGATATGGATCTTCTTCTTGGTCCTAATTTTGATCTTGATTATATCATTTGGAAGCATCAACAATCCTATGACATTACTTTTAAGGCACATGAAATAAATACTAAATCTCAAGCCTTGAATCAAGTTAATTCTCATTTAGTTATCTATAAAGACCCTCTTCTGAGCCACCAAGATAACCAAGATAATTCCACCCCTTCCACCAAAAAATTATAAAGTCTTGTTGATCCTACTCTTAAAGAGAATGTGGATTATTAGACTAATATGCAAAGGGTGATTGCTTTCATTGATCATCAATCTATCTACACCCCTCCATTATCTTGCACATTTCATGTTATCAAAGATATTCTCCAAATCACTTAAATGAGTTGGGGAAATATGACCTTATAACTTTTTATGATCCAATTCGAACTCCTCCATTGGATGACACTTCCTATTCTATTTCTACCATTCTTCCATCTTCTTTACCTAACACTAATGATAATCAACCTTCTATCAACACTTCTACCGATTCTCAAAACCAACCTAAACCAAGTTATTGACATTCTAAACATAATTTACAACCTTGTTCCAAAGCTTCTCCCTTTTATCAACACAAATTCCAATACATTTTGGATCCTCTTTATGAGGACCTCCTTAAACACCATACACCTATTTCTAACAACCTTATTATGGGTTATTATGAGTGGGATCCCATCATGGAACTCATTAATCTCCCATCCTAAATTATATTTATTGAACATATGAGGACCTCTCTGCATCATCAAAACCATATTATGCAACTCTTGTTTAAAATGAACATTTCTCATCCTCCTTTATTAGGATGCGAAGAAACCTTATCTAGATTTGAAGATAGCATATTACAAAAATGTGAAGAGATGTCCATCCATGTTGATGAAAAATGGACACTTATCTTTCCTTAAAATTTCCCATCATTTCCACAATTCTTGATGAGATTTTGCTTTGTACAGATGATCTTCCTCTATTCATTAGTGTCAAAATTGGTGATATCCAAGTCAAGCATGCCTTGATTGATGAGAGTTCTAGAACCTATGTTTCCTCTCTTGATTTTATCAAAAACCTTAGATATTCTAAATATAATATCAATTCCACATGTAACACATGTCAAGGATATGATTGAATTAAAATTCCTCCTTTAGGTTGTGTGTGGCTTCCCATTATCATCCCACTTGTCATCGTTCATGTGAAGGTGATGATATTTAGCTTTCCTCTATCTTATAACATCTTGTTTGGTAGGCTATGAAATCATCGTATGAGAGTAGATACCTCTTGCCCCTAATAATGTGTTAAATTACCTCACAATAGACTTATCTATAGGATTCAGGGTAACACTAACCCTTGAAATTTTGAATAGTTTTAAGACCATGGTGTATTTAAGATTCCTACTCTTGAAACATTACCTAGTGTTCCTTTTTATGAGTCTTAATGATTCAATTTTCCCATCAATTACACTTGAGGTTACAATAGGAATCCAAAACTCATTGGGAATACTCCCCCTAACCTCTTATATTGTAATGATGAACCTAATGAGATCAACCTAAAGATTAAAACTTTTGATCTCTCACCTCATCTCATCTCTTAGCTTCCTGCTTCTTTATAGCCTCATTCTCATAAACCACCTTGTGATGACATCCCTATTATCTTGAATAAGAATAAAAATTCCATTCATCATACCTCATCATATGTCAATTTCATCCCCACCTGCATCATTGATATTCTAAAAAACCATGTAGGAGTATGCTTATGGATCATCTTATGACTGAGCCTTACCATTTTCCTAGGTACCCTAAGCCATATAACTTGCTTATCCTTGAGATGCATGAAACCCTCCTTTGGCCTTATTTATACCCCACCTTTATCTCAATAGAGCCCACTTTGGATCCCATTCATACTCCCACCTTAGCTATGTATTTTATTGGTTTTGATCCCATCACTCTTTTGTTGAGCCTAGTCTAGTTCCTTCCCCACCACCACCTTATCTCGGTGATGATTTACTTCATTTACCATAGATGGATCTATTACCCACAAAATGGGTTGATGAACCTTCCTAACCTCCTTTTTCTTATGTTACACCTCCTCCTATGAGTACTTCTACTAAGACTACTCACAGGCATATATATTGCTTCCATAGCACAAATAATAACACATCCATGCATTATCATAAGATATAATAATATATTGATACTTTTCATCCTTCTACCCCTAAATCCTTAGAAAAATCCATACCTCCCCTAGATGTATTACCTAAGTATATTCCTAAGTATGGAGAGGTGTATTATCTTTGGCATCAATGTGGCACCCATCACACCGATCATTATGCATCTTATAACAACATATTAAAGATCACCTTATAACTATTCTTGGACCTTCTACCATTCCTCCCATAGGTAATTCCTATAATAAGGCTCTCCCTTCTTCTTTGGTGGTTCGACCTCCTATGGTTTTATCCCATCCAATGTCCCCTTCGTCACCTCTTATTACTCCACCCATGAATCCTTCACCCATGGACATTCCCTCACCTATGGATCCTTCTCCATTTGTGAGTCCCTCAAATGTGGATCCTTATCCACCTATGAGTCCCTCACCTATGGATCCTTCCCCACCAGTGATCCCTTCCTATCCTATAGATTCCCATCCTATGCATTCTTTTGAGCATCCCTTGCCTAATATCCCTCATCAGTGATGGCCAAGGGAACAAGAAACAATAATTGATAAATTTACATTTTGAACAAGTATTTCACATGAAAAATCTAACTATATTATTTTGAGCTTCTCAATTATTTATTTTCTACAATGAATGCCTTTTAAAGGCATTCGGGTAAGTTATCAAAGGTAACTTCCTCATGACTTGAACCACCCATACACTAACTAAGTATCCCATCATTTATTAAATAATAACTATAATAACTATGGTGGTGTCACATAAAGTGATGCATAACCTAAAAATTATTATTTTAATCTAAGCAAAATAATAAATAAACACACATGGATCAAATATCCAACAAAATTACCTTGATCCAAAGGAGTAAAGATGATGAAGATCTGAAGCTATGACTATGAAGTCATCAATTAATATCTACTATATTTTCAAGATAACACATTATACATCTTGGTACTAATCAAAACTGATGCTACTCCATATAGAAGCCTACCCTGCAAGTTGTGGCATAAAAGGTTAACCTTTACACAAGGTTCATAATGTCTAGATAAGGCTAGTATCCTTCTTTAATAAATTTCTCTTTCTTTCATTAGTCCAAGATCTTTCCCCAAGATACAATTACATTTATGGACCTAATTTACACCCCCTAAGGTGTGTGTAAAGTTTCATAATGAGACTCCATTTCTATTTAACACTTCCTTTGGAAAATAATCCTCTTTTAGGCTTAATTAGGCCTATGCCAATACCACTATTATAAAATCCATGTTGGAAATATTTTCATTGATGTCAAAGGTCTAGCCTTATTGGTGATAAAGGCCCCATTGAATTTAATGCTATTTTTAATATTCATATCTTGGCTAATGTGTGTTAATATTTATTTAATATCAATGAATATATTTTTGGTTGCATATAAGTCAAAAGAGGGCCCATGGAGAAGTCAAAGATTCACGGGGTGAAAGATGAAAGAGGAATGGGATGCATTTTCACATGAATAGTCATCTTGAGGAATTCCAAGAGTCACCATGTGAAGACAAAATAGGTATGGCACATTTTTCCATGAAAGGACACTTTGAGGAATATGAAAAGTCACCAAGATAAAGACAAAAGAGGAAAGAGAGCTTTTTCTTATGAAGGATCACCATATGACTTTTCAAATGTAAGGATACAAAGGGTCATGCAAGTTTGGCACCATTTTTTCATGAGGATTGAAGGGTCAAAAAGGGTGAATGCCAAAGGTCATTTGGAAAGCTATAAATAGAGGCTTGAGAAGCCATTTGGAATATGCAAGAGAGTGCATGGTTTGTATTTGTTTTCAAAGAGAGAAAATCAGGAGATATTGTAGAGTTCTATCATTTGTTAAGTAAGCAACATTGAGAGATAGTTGTGTTTTATACACAAGAGGGGTTGTTGATCTTATGCGTTGGTGCTCACAAATCTTTGCAAGTGGTTGGTGCTCTTATGGGTTGGTTCTCACAAATAGTTGTTGTGTTGGTTCTTGGTAAAGGGGTTGGTGCTCCTACAAGTTGGTGCTTATGAACTTTGTATTTTGAGTTAGTGCTCATTCATATACTTGAGATTATTCTCTGTGGTTTTTTCTACTTTGGTTTTCCACATAAAAATCTGCTCTCTCTCTCTCTCTCTCTCTCTCTCTCTCTCTCTCTCTCTCTCTCTCTCTCTCTCTCTCTCTCTCTCTCTCTCTCTCTCTCTCTCTCTCTGTTTCAATTTTTATTGCATATGTTGAATGTGTGATTAAGTGGTTAATGAAAAGAAATCAGATTAAGTAAAAAGATATATAATATACTGATTCACCCCCCTCTTATTATATTTCATTTTTAACAATTTATATCAGAGTAGGTTCCTTTTGAAAAAGTTTTACAGCTTGAAGGTAGATCAGGAAAGCATGATGTCTGGATCACATGAAGGATTTTATACAAATAAGGCACCTTTATTTGATGGGATGAATTATGTATTTTGGAGCATAAGGATGAAGACTTATTTGATGGCACTTGGATTCGACATATGGCAAGTAATGGTAGAAGAATATTAAGAGCCATAAACACTTGTAACTACTCCAATAGAAAATAAGGCAAGTGAAAATAATGCTAAAGCTTTAAATGCTATTTTATGTGAATCAAAATTTAATGTAAATCTACTCATGAAACTTAGGTAAAACTTGAGAATATTTACAAAAGTGATGGAAAGGTTCAACAAGCTAAGCTTCAGACTTTTAGAAGATAATTTGAGAGTTTGAAGATGGAAGAAAAAGAAAATATAGCAAGTTATCTTTTGTGGGTTGATCAAATAGTTAATCAAATTCAAGGTCTTGGAAAAAATTTAGAAGAATCAACTGTGGTTCAATTTTTTTTGAGATATCTACCATTGAGATATGATGCAAAAGTTTTGACAATTGAAGAGATGAATAATTTAGCCAAGATAAATATGGATGAACTTCATGGTATTCTTATGGCATATGAGATACAAGCTGAATAAGATAAACCCTCATAAAGAGAAGCTACTTTCAAGACATCAAAAAAAGAAGGCTAAGATTCAAGAATCAAGTGATATTTCTAGTGATGATGAAGATGATAATGGAGATATATTAATTTATAATCCAAAAAAGGGCACAAGTAAATATCAAGGAAAATTACCTTTTAAATGTTTTAATTATGGAAAGATTGGACATTTTCTAGCTAAATGCCCAAATAAAGGTAATGATGACAATGAAGAAAGAAAGTCTACATACAAGAAAATTTTCAAAGGTAAATTCAAGAAGGGATTCAAGAAGAAGAGTTTGTATTGTAAAGATCCTAGCTCAATCGAAGATAGGGGACTTAGTGATTTAGAAGAAAAAGAGATTCTATTCATGGCCATACATGAAGATGCCTCTGCAAGCAATAATACAGATGATCAAGAAGAAGAATAGGATGAAGCTGAAGTGAATCTAGAAAGAGAACTCATTTATGCCTTAGAGGAGTTAAAATCTCTTGAAAATAAGAATTGAAGATTAAAGCTCCAGATCGATAAAAATGAAAAGGAGTCATAGGAAATAATTGAAGATCTACAAGCACACTTTGAAGAAGCTAATAAGAATGAAGAAGATCTAACGACATAGTTGAAAATAGTAAGTAAAGAATGTGAAAGGTATGTTATTGAAATTACTTATTATAAAAGTAGATCTTGAGAAAACAAGTAAAGCAATTAATGATAAAGCAACCAATGATTCAAAATTTGAGAATAGCACTAATATGTTGAATAAGATATTAGAAAATCAAAGATCAATGTTAGATAAAATATGCATTGAATTTGAAAAGGAGAAAGAGGAGGTCACTACTCTCATAGACAAGGAAAAAGGAAAGAGTTATGCTGAAGCTCTTACCAAAGAATAAATAAAAATGGAAGAAGTTAAGAATACAGAGGACATCTCAAACAAAGAAGGCTAGAGGGAACAGAGATACAAAATGCAATCAGGTCAGAGATACACAAATAGGTCCTATTTTTATGGTTACTATTTTTATTATAATGGATATGATCATAAAAAAATAGAATATTGAGAAAGGGCTAACAATTTCAAAAATTATGAGAAGGAAATTTATACAAAGTCAAGCAAAAGCCACAACTTTTTTGCTCTTCTATCAGGATTTAATGAAGAGGCAATAATATATTACAAGTGAAATAAATTTAGACACATAGCTCGGTACTATATAAGTGTGTTTGAGTCAGTCAAGAAGGACCAAATTTTCAAGGCTCCATTCATCAAGAAGAAAGTTCAGACAAGTTCATGGCAAAAGAAACAACCTAAAAAATCTATGTCGGTACAGCCAACTTTACATGCAAGAAATGAATAAAATATATGGTTCATTAATAGTGTATGTTTGAGGCACCTGATAGCATACAATAACAAGTTCATAAAATTGAAAAAGATCAATAGTGGCATAGTAGAATTTAGAGACAATACTACTGTCAGAACTGCTAGAAAAGGTACACTAAGTTTGGATAATGGTAGAACTAGAACTGAAAATATTTTGTATATAGAAGGTCTTAAGCATAATATTTTGAGTGTAATTCAAATATGTGATTAGGGGCACACACTAAATTTTTAAGTAGAAGGTTATAAAATTAGAAGAAAAGATTCAGATGTGTTGGTTGTAGATGCTTAGAGAACATGCAATAATTTGTATATGCTATTAGACATGAAAGGTCAGAGATGTTATTTGAGTCAGATTGAAGAAAGTTGGCTATGACATAGGAGAATGAGGCACATAAATTTTGAAAATCTTATCAACATCAGCAAGAAGCAAGTAGTCATAATTTTTCCAAAGATTACAAAGCTATCTGACATGCTTTATGAACCTTGTCAGCATGGGAAGCAGGCTAGAAGGTGGTTTAAAACAAAAGAGTACTTGACCACTCAGATGCTAGAACTTGTTCACACTGATCTATGTGGATGTATGAGAACTCAAATTACTCAAGGTGAGAAATATTATATGTTGCTTATTTATGATTTTTCACGTATGACTTGGGTAATGTTTTTAAAGAAAAAATTAGAAGCTTTCAGACATTTCAAAGCATTCAAAGCATTAGTTGAGAATGAAACTAGTTTGAAAATTAAGTGTCTAAGATCATAATCGAGGAGAAAAATTCATATTAGATCAATTTATTGAGTTTTGTGAAGACTATATAATAAAGAGACATTATTTATTAGTTAGAACTCTACAATAAAATGGAGTAGTTGAATGGAAAAATAGAACAATTCAAGAGATGGCATAGACAATGCTAAATGAATCCAAGATAGCAAATAAATATTGGAGAGAGGTAGTTGATAAAATAGTGCATATTCAAAATGGATCATTATTGAGATTCAATAGTGACAAGACTATTTCTGAGCTATGAAGAGATAAACTAACAACAGTTGATTATTTCAGAGTTTTTGGTAGCAAATGCTTCATAAAGAGAACTGATGAAAAACTTGGTAAGTTTGAATCCAGAGTAGATGAAGGTATATTTATTTTTTATTCTTTCAAAAGTAAAGCTTATAAATGTTATAACAAAAGAACTAAGAATTTTTTTGAAATCACAAGTGTCTGGATAGAAAAAGATGGAACACAAAGAATCAGTGATCCAGTAGACATTCTTGAAATCATTGAAGAAGAAGATTTTGAAGAATCAGATGAAGATGAGAAGACAGAGAAAAAGGACACCAAAAATCCATCCAAATATGTTTAGAGAAATCATAATGAAAGTGACATCATCAAGGACATAAATGAAGGAATTCACACCAGAAGAATGATGGTAAGTGAATATGAGCAAGTTAATTTCTCTTTGTTATCCAAAATTTAGCCTAGAAATTTTTCAGAAGCTAGACATGATAAGAATTGGGTTAAGGATATGGATGATGAATTAAATTAAATAGAAAATAATGATACTTGGGAATTAGTGCCTAGACCAAAATATCATAATGTGATAGGAACAAAATGGGTTTATAGAAATAAGTTGAATGAAAATGGAGAAGTGACCATAAATAAAGTAAGATTAGTATGTAAAGGATATGCTCAGATTGAGGGAATAGATTTTGAAGAAAATTTTGCACTAGTGGCAAGGTTAGAGGCTATTATTATGTTTATTACATATGTTATGTTTAAAAATTTCAAAGTATTTTAGATGGATGTCAAATTTTCCTTCCTGAATGAGAATCTAGAAGAAGAGGTCTACATTGAGCAGCCTAAGGGATTTATTCTCTCAAATATTAGTATCCATGTATGCAAATTGAAGAAAGCATTATCTAGATTGAAAAAAGCTCCCAGAGCTTGGTATGCAATACTTGATAGGTACCTGTAGGATCAAGGTTTCAAGAGAGGATTTGTTGATAGCAATCTCTACATCAAAACAAAAGGTGAACATCAATTGATTATTGTGGTATATGTTGATGATATCATTTTTGAAAGAAACATTTAAAAGATGACATAATACTTTTATAATAATATGGAAAAAGAATTTGAGATGTCTATGCTTGGAGAATTATCATTTTTCTTAGGATTGTAAATGTTTCAGTCAGATAAAGGAATTTTCATATCTCAAAGTAAATATGCCAAGGAAATGTTGAATAAATTTGGTTTTGAGGATTGTGTACCATTTGGCACACCAATGTGTACTTGAAATAAGGTGAGCAAGGATGAATATTTACCTGTTATAGATCAATATTTGTATAGATCTATGATTTGTAGTATTTTATATTTGACATCATCGAGGTAAGACATCATGCATGAAGTAGGTATGGTTTTAAGATATCAGTCATCTCTAAAAGATAGTCATGTTCAGTTGGTGAAGAGAATATTCATATATATCAAGACGACATTGGATTATGGATTACGATATCTTATAGGTAGATATTTCACTTTGGTTGCTTATACAGATTCAAATTGGGTAGGGTGCTTAGATGATAGAAAGAGTACAAGTGGAGAAGATTTATTCCTTGGTGATATCTTAGTATCATGGCTAAGAAAGAAGATAAATTTAGTATCACTTTCTACAACTGAAGTAGAATATATTGTAGTGGTATTGTGTTGTACTCAAGTGCTTTGGATGAACCAAACTTTAGAATATATCAAGGCAAAATATGATGAACCTATTTCTATTTTTTTTTATAACATAAGTGTTATTAATATTTCAAAGAATCCACCGATGTATTCAAGAACAAAATATATGCCCATTAGATATCACTTCTTGAGAGAGCAGGTTGCAGATCAACAGGTTAAGATGGAGTATATCAGTACTACAAAGTAGATTGCATATATTTTCACAAAGGCACTACCAAAAGACACATTTGAGTATCTATGAGAGAAGTTGGGAGTAATTTATTTTACTTCCTACCATTGAGGTTTAGCATTAGTTGAGGGGGAGCTAAGTGTTAGCTCTAGGTAGGCCCTTTTCCATTAATGTCAAAGGGGGAGAATAATAGGTACAAGTATAGGTGTAAAAACAAGTACAAGGAATAGGTACAAGTTGTTATAGTAAGGGGGAGTTACTATATGCTTTTCAAATGGTAGTATGTGTAGATTTTAGGATGTGGTAGTTTTAATTTGAGGTTGCCATCAATGACAAAGGGGGAGATTATTGGAAATATTATCATTGATGTCAAAGGTCTAACATTATTGGTGATAAAGGCCCCATTGCATTTAATGGTGTTTTTAATATTCATTTCTTGGCTAATGTGTGTTAATATTTATTTAATATTAATGAATATATTTTTGGTTGCATATAAGTCAAAAGAGGGTCCATGGAGAAGTCAAAGATTCACAGGGTAAAAGACAAAAGAGGAATGGGACACATTTTCTCATGAAGATTCATCTTGAGGAATTCCAAGAATCACCATGTGAAGACAAAAGAGGTATGGCACATTTTTCCATAAAGAGACACTTTTAGGAATATAAAAAGTCACCAAGATAAAAATAAAAGAGGAAAGGATGCTTTTGCTTATGAAGGGTCACCAAATGACTTTCCAAATGCAAGGATATGAAGGGTCATGAGGGTTTGGTGCCATTTTTTATGAGGATTGAAGGGTCACAAAGGGTGAATGCCAAAGGTCATTTGGAAAGCTATAAATAAAGGATTGAGAAGCCATTTGGAATATGCAAGAGAGTGCATGGTCTATATTTGTTTTCAAAGAGAGAAAAGTAAGAGATATTGTAGAGTTATATCATTTGTTGAGTACACAACATTGAGAGATAGTTGTGTTTTATACACAAGAGGCATTGGTGCTCTTGTGGGTTGGTTCTCACAAATATTTGAAAGGGTTTAGTGCTCCTATGGTTTGGTGCTCACAAATAGTTGATGTGTTGGTGCTCAGTAAAGGGGTTAATACTCCTTAAAATTGGTGCTTGTAAAATTTGTATTTTGAGTTGGTGCTCATTAATATACTTGAGATTGTTCTCCATGGTTTTTCCCACTTTGGGTTTCCATGTAAAAATATAGTCTCTCTCTCTCTCTCTCTCTCTCTCTCTCTCTCTCTCTCTCTCTCTCTCTCTCTCTCTCTCTCTCTCTCTCTCTCTCTCTCTCTCTCTCGTGTGGTGAAAATTACTATTTTAGTTTTTATTACATATCTTGAATGTGTGATGAAGTGGTTAATGAAAATAAATCAGATTAAGGAAAAAGATATATAATATGCTGATTCACCCCCCTCTCAGTATTTTTCATGCTTAATAATCCATACCTCTCCATACACTATCAAACCCAAATCTATTTCATCACTTTTGTCACTCCAAATAGACTAGTATTACCAATTTTTAGTATTTTTCTAGGGCTAAAACTCTCACAAATGGAAAAACCCTAAATCTAGGGTTTTACTAGCCTATATAGGGTTGTGGGATTAATAACATCTATATCTTGAATTACACATGGATTAAAAAAACCAAATTACCATGGATGAATTTTTTTCCTTCTACTACATCCCCAAATATTCTTCAAACCTTATCACATTCATCAAATGCTTGAAAACAACCATCTACAGTTGATTGTGCATGCTTTTCAAAGACTGTGCAGGATTTCCATATCCTATTCTCTTTACAAACATCTTCTAAAACTCACTTGGGTTCTTGTTAAATATTCCTCCATTTAGTTACACCTTTATCACATCCTTATTTTATTGTTCACTCACTTTCTATTGATCATTTGCCTTTTTTTCAACTACTAATTAAAAAAATAGGGTACCACATATGCAACAGGGTCAGAGATATTTAAACTATAGGTATTAAAAATCCTTATTCATTCCTTATTTCTTTGTGGTAGTATATAAGGTCTATGATAGACCTAACTCTAATAACCTCCATGACCATTTACTTATCTCTAAAACTTATATACTTGCTCCTAAATGCTTGACTATTCATAAAGGTTCTTTGACTACTGCAAGGTACTTATCACCTTACCTGAGTTTGCTATTTCACCACCACATTTAAAGTTACCATTCACTACTATTTCCATTCATTAAACCTCTAAACTTGTTCATAAACTCACCATTTAGAATACATCTCACATTTCAATCATGTTCTCATACCTTCTTTCTTAACATCCACTAGTACATAATAGGGTCTGTAGATAGGGTTATACTCCTCTTGAGTTTATATCATTTTTTCATATCATCGACAAGCACTACAAATTCCATTAAGGTTTTCAAACCTTTTAAAGTTGTTATATCAAAATATTCCTTGTTTGTCTACAAGAATCACACTCCATATCCTTCCTCTCCTTGATCGAACTACATCATGGTACTAATCAAAACTACTCCATATAGAATCCCACTCTATGATTTATGGCATAAAAGGTTGATGAACATGATCAAGGCCTACTCATCCCCTATGATCATCATACCATACTGTACTAGAATTGGATCAAATCCTGATGGGCTTGGGAGCAAGAGACAATAACTGAGAAATTTACATTTCGAACAAGTATTTCACATCAAAAATGTAACTATATTATTTTAAGATTCTAACTTATTTATTTTTGTACAATTAATACATTTTAAAAGGCAGTTGGGTAAGTTACCAAGGGTAACTACCTAACGAGTTGAACCACCCATACACTAACTAACCCATCATTTATTAAATACTAACTATACTAACTATGGGGGTGTCACATAAAGTGATGCATGCCCCAAACATTATTATTTTAATCTAAGCAACATAATAAATAAACACACATGGATCAAATATCCAACAAACCCTCCCTTGATCTAAAGGGGTATAAATGATGAAGATCTAGAGATATGACTATGAAATCATCAATGAATCTCTACTACATTTATAATATAACACATTGTACATTGTGGTATTGATCAAAACCTATGTCACTCCATATAGAAGCCTACCTTGTGAGTTGTAGCATAAAACCCTGACCTTTACACAAGGTTCACAATGTCTAGACAAGGCTAATAGCCTTATTTAAATAATTTATCTTTATTTCATCAGTCCATGACCCTTCCCAAAAATTTAATTACATTTATAGACCTAATTTATACCCCTTGAGGTGTGGGTAAAGTTTCATACTCAGAATCCATTTCTATCTAACACTTCCTTTGGAAAATAATATTCTTTTAGGCTTAATTAGGCCTATGCCAATACCACTATTTTAAAATCTATACATCTCCATAAAAAATTAAACCCAAACCTCTTTCATCACTTTTGTCACTCCAAATAGAGTAATATTACCAATTTTTAGCAATTTTCTAGTGTTAAAACTCCCACAAATAGCAAGACCCTAAATATAGGGTTTTACTAGCCTACACATGGCCGTGGGCTTACTAAAATATCTATCTTGAGATATACATTGATTCAAATGACTAAATTACCATGGATCAGTATATTTTTACTTTTAATACATCCCTAAATAGTCTTTAGACCTTATTACATGCATCAAATGCTTAAAAAGAACCATCTATAGTTGATTATTCATATTTTTTGAAGATTGTGCAGGATTTCCATATCCTATTCTCTTTACAAACATATTCTAAAACTCACCTGGGATCTTTTTAAATATTCCTCCATCTATTTAAACCTTTATCACACCCTTATTTCATTTTTCAATCACTTTCTATTGATCATTTACCTTCGTTTCAACTACTGATTGAAAAAATAGGGTACCACATATGCAATAAGGTCTGAAATAATTGACCTTTAGGTATTCAAAATCATTATTCATTCCTTATTTCTTTGTGGTAGTAAATATGCTCTTTTCTCCCTTAATCTAGAACCCTTTATTATTTAGGAAATTAAACCTATAGTTTCCCAAATTTAGTGAAACATTTTGGGAACCCAACGTCAATCAAACACACAACCTTCTCAAATCCAAGGTTATAGACCCAAATATAATAACCTCCATGACCATTTACTTTTCTCTCAAACTTATATATTTATTCATAAATGCTTGACTATGCATAAAGGTTGTTTGACTATTAGCAGGGTACTTATCACCTTACTTGAGTTTTCTAATTCCCCATCACATTTGAAGTTCCAATTCATTATTATTTCCATTCATTAAGCCTCTAAAATTATTCATAAACTCACCATTTAGAATACATCTCACATTTCAATCATGTTTTCATGCCTTCTTTCTTAACATCCATAGGTACACAATAGGGTTTGTAGATAGTGTTACTCTCTTCTTGATTTTATATAGTTTTTTTCATATCATATCCAAGCATTAAAAATTCCATTAAGGTTTTAAAACCTTTTCAAGTTGTTCTATAAAAATATTCTTTGGCTGTTTGAAGGAATCACACTCCATATCCTTCTTCTCCTTGATCCATCTACATCGTGGTACTGGACAAAATTGATGTTGCTCCATACAGAATCCCACCCTATGAGTTGTGGCATAAATGGTTAATGAATACGATCAAAGCCTGATGGGATAGAGAAAATGAAACAATAATTGATAAATTTACATTTCAAATAAGTATTTCACATCAAAAATGTAACTATACTAATTTGAGATTCTAAGCTATTTATTTTTCTATAATGAATGCCTTTTAAAAGTAATTTAAGTAAGCTACCAAGGGTAACTACCTAATGGGTTGAACCACCCGTACACTAATTAACTAACCCATAATTTATTAAATCTTAGCTATACTAACTATGGGGGTGTCACATAAAGTGATGCATGTCCCAAACAATATTATTTTAATCTAAGCAACATAATAAATAAACACACATGGATTGAATATCCAAAAAAAACCCCTTGATCTAAATGGGTATAGATGATGAAGATCTAGAGCTATGACTATGAAGTCATCAATGAATCTCTACTACATCTACAAGTTAGCACACTATACATCATGTTAATGATCAAAATTGATGTCACTCCATATATAATCCTACCTTGTAAGTTTTGGCATAAAAGGGTGATGAACACAATCAAGGCCTACCATGCCCTATGATCATCATACCATATTGTAGTATAACTTGATCAAATCACATCTAACTACATCAACCCACATAAGGTTTTATATAGGAATACATCCAAGTGATCCTATAGTACTCTATATGGCACACCTCTTGGATGCCCAGTAATCACCAACATCAAACACATGTTTTTTCTCAACACTTAAAATGATAGAAAATCTAATACTAAATCATACAACCACCAACGACTAATTGAAGGCCACTATGTAATATCTTCCCCTATTAGGAGAGAGGCGAGAAGTTGTGCAACATAAAAACAAATTCAAACTAATCTATCTTCTCCTCAATCATCATTTCAATGCATTGAAAAAAAATCAAATCTAAAAGAAAAGTACACAAACCAAAAAAAATTATCCCAACAATGGACCCATACTTTGAGCAAATAGTGAACTAGAGAATGGAAATTATCCTCCAAACTCTAGTAAGACACTCATAATTTAACAATTAAGAGGATTCTAAGGGACCCGTAAAGGATGTTATTATATCCAAAAGCATAATCATGAGGTGTCATGAAATTTGTCATTTTGAAGGTGTTAATTTCCACTGATAATGCACCTTGTAGTCATATACAATGCAAAAAATAGTATTTTGAGTGTGACTTATGATATCCATCCCATAGGTCCCTCGCTTTCATAACCCTCATAAGAATATTTTTACTAATTTCCAGACATCTATAACCTTCCAGACTTGATCCCAATTGAACCAAACTCCTCTTTCCATGGCAGGTCCATTCCCCCAAGGCCCGTCACCTTAGGACTATAGCGCCCTAAGGTGTCCCATTTTTGGTGCTCTTGTCCAATCACATTTTGAGGCCAAATGATCATTTAATTTTAGTTCCTATCCTCCTTATCAACCTAACATGAATACATTTGACCCATGACTGATAGATCCTTATAAAAACCCATTCAAATTTCATTTAGAAGGGGTTGGAAAATATCACAAAGCAAGTAAGAATACAAACAAGACTACTCAAGCATATTTCTCTATTCTCTATATACAACCATCCAATACCATTTTAGCTTATTCAAATATTTACACCAGTCCCTAGTCACCTTGAGAACACTCGATTTATCATTTTGCATCTTCATACACACTATTGCATAAAACACATCAACTGGGAGGACTACATATGGCTTGATTCCTCTTCAAAGTATTGGTATGTAGGAATCATGCCCACATAAGGGGTGTGGATACATGTTTAGTGAATCTTACATACACTAACCCCCCCCTCTTTCTCAAAATTGGTCAAAACACAATGGAGTCTAGGGTTTGAAGATAAAATTATCTCTAGGAGTTTCATAGGCATCCAATAGTCAAAATTTCATAGGTAGGGTCTCACAGACACAATGAATAAAACCTAAAAAAACCAGGTCTCCTGGATAACAAAAATAAAAGTAGACTATAGCATTGGAACCCAAGGTGTATTATTTTTAACACTCCTATCTAATCATAAAATGAAGTTAAGATCCTAATTTTTGATAGTGTCTCAATATTACACAGTAAATTCTAACCTATGTCTTAGTCATATCATTCAATTTCTAGCTAAGTCTTGTTTTCTTTCCCTTATTACTATTTTTTAAAAAGTTTAAATGGTAATAAAATTATACAAATCAATAGCTTAATTATTGCATATTTATTTATTAATTTTACTACTCAGACCCTTTAACTAAATTAGGAGTAATACACTAATATTCCCAAAAAGGTTAAAACATTAGTGAACCCGACTTACTTTATTTGCATGTAAAACCCCTAGAAACCCTAGGGTAAATTTCCTACTAATTTTTCCTATTTTATTTCATATTTTTACCTACATAATAAAATAAAAAATTAGCATTAACTTTTAAAATTTTGTACTAATTTTGAAATAATTTTCTTTCAAACCCTAGTATTTTCCCAGTATTTTTCTTATAATTTTTTGATTTTTTTACAAGAATATTAAAATAAAAAATACACTTCAAATTTAAAAATTCAATAGTAATTTTCAAAAATAATTATTTTTCAAAACCCTAGTTACATATATTAGGTCCTATTCAACCACAATTTTTTTTAATAAAATTTTGATTTTTTACTTGCATATCTACCTCAAAAACTCACTTTAAATTTCAAAATTCAATAGTAATTTTCAAAAAATAAATATTTTTCAAACCTTAGTTGTATATACTAGGTCCCATTACATCTTGAGGTATCACCTTATATGTGTGAGGGCTTCATATCCTTTTTTACACAATATCTAGTTTATTATTTTTAGGACTTTACATTTCCTATCTTCAGTACCTTTATTTTCTATCGGAGTTGTTGTTGCTAGAATCCGGATAATGCAAGTGTAATGAAGACGTGATCACACAAGATGAACAAGTGCACACCACAAAGATGCTAAAGCAATTTGACAATAACAAGAAGATAAATTGCATAAAACAAAATGGATAAACCAAATCTGAATTATTCAACTTAACATGAAATGGCCAAAAATGAAGAATACATATAGGAGAGCTAGTAAGTAACTCCTCCACAAATGGTGGTCAAAGCACCCCAAGAATAGACTCCTCCATAAAAGGTGGTCAAAGCACCCCAAGAATAGTCTCCTCCAAAAAAGTTGGTGACAAGGTGCCAAGAATAGAGAAGTAACTCCCATACCCGAAATAGGAGTATCTTATGACACCTTATGACAAAAATATGACACACAATCTCCACATAAGCTAGCCTATCCCACGAATGTAGAAAAATTCCATGTATGCACAAATATATGATATTCCCTAATTAATAAATAGGGAAAAATAAAAACCTACACTAATATTTTCTAGCACTTTGTTTATTATAAATTATTACGAAAATTCAAACAAATTTTAAATTATTTTCCTACCTTAACAATGGCCTATTACACCAATTTTGATGAAACTGATAAAATGGAACTTCAAGAACTCTTAACTAAACACCCTGACATGCAAGATGGTATGCTTAAAATACTAAAATAAGAATACAAAAGAGTGAACAATGGCCAATATTCTCAAATCACATAGCAACCAATTGTAAATGACACTATGGGGGTCACTATGTCTCAACAACCCCCTATAGCAACCTATCCTACCTTTATACCACTAGCTACAACTAGTACATCTTTGTCACTTGATGTGGTAACCCTTGTGCAAGAGATAAGATCTCTTCAATCTAAGTTGCTACATCTTGATCAAGGTGCCTCTAGACGTACATAGGATTTGGATTTTTTTACTCTATTGCATACATCATTAACACATCACATTGCTTCTACACCCTTGCCACAAGGTTTTATTCAACCCAAGCTTATTTTATATGATGGAAAGGGTGATCTAGAGACACATTTGAGAGATTTTCATGCAGTATGCTTGGACTATGTACCAAATGACCAAGTTATTTTCATGGAGCCTAAAGGATTATACTTTACAATGGTTCTACAATCTACTGAATTAGTTGATCAATGCATTCAATCCTTTAGTTGAGATGTTCCTAACTCATTTTAGCATCAACATTAGTGATAATGTTTTATATGCCCAAGTTGCACAATAGAAACAAAGGTTAAACGAGCATCTCATAAATTATGTTCTTTGATATAAGACTCATTTGGCTAAGATGACTAGCCCCATGGCCTATCAAGAGTTAGAATATATCTTCAAATAAAGTCTCTTACCATCTTTGTATGAATCAATTATGTTTAAAAGATTCTCTTCCTTCATTTAATTGTGTCACACACTAAAGGAAAGAGAATTCAAGTTAATTTCAATGGGGAAACTCAAATACATGAGCACATCAAAAACAACAAACAAGAGTAATATAAAAGTCCCATACAAAGTCAAGGTCAATGATAGTAAGAGTTAGAATCAACCTATAATTAATGCAGCTTTAGATCCCCCTCAACATGTGGTTTTATCATCACCTCCTCGATGAACCTTTACCAATCTACTAGTTTCTCTAGCCAAAGTTTTATAGCAACTTTTAGAATGTAACATCATATCTTTTCCCTCCTATTCAGGAAGTTGATCTAACAAAACCTCTTCTATGGGGATATGATCAACATGCATTTTGAAAGTTTTATAGGGCACTAGGCCATACAACAAATAGATGCATTAGTTTGAGACATAAGATATAAGATTTGATAGATGGTAATCATATTGATCTTGGTACTTCAATTGAGCCTCCTCAGGCAAAGAAAACACAAGATAAATATTTGAAAATATTATTAGATCCCTTTTTCTAACATTCTAAAAAAATGATAGGGGATACATCAGGAGTTTTCCATGTATATCATGCACATCTGCCACTAGATATATACAGGGTACCTTCAGTTGAGACACATCCTTTGAGAAACATGATTGGTGTATACAATTCTAGAGTTCCAGCTAGACCTTCCATCTTGTTCTCAGAGTAGGAGATCATTGAGAATGATTCAGATTATCATGCACTCTTTATCAGAGCTTACATTCATAATCATCCTCTTCATAGTGTTCTCATAGACATTAGATATAGTGTGAACATGTGCACTATGATATTATTATAGAATTTGGGATATTTAGAGTAGGATATTACCCTGATGGATGTAGTTATCAGTGGATTCAGTGGGCACATACAAATTCCAATGGGTGAGATTGTAGTTCCTCTATAGGTTGGTCCAACACATGTGGCCACACCATTCACTATAGTTCCTAGTGCATGAGTTTTTGATATGTTATTAAATCAACCATGGATTCAAAAAAAAATTATAGTACCTTCTATAGTTCATAGATGTATGAAATTCATTCATGTTAATTAGGTTGTTATATTTGGTGGCATTCTATATGAGTTATCACTCCCTACTTTAGATCCATCTACTATTTCATAGACACCAATTTTGGTTTTACCACCAGTTTTAGTTTTGCCACCAATTTTAGTTTCTACACCAATTTTAGTTCTTCCTCTAGTTTATATTCAAACATAGTTGAGGCCTACATCACTAGCATAGAGAATTCATACACTTCCATATAGGTCTCTTTTAAAGTAGCCATATTTTCAGGATTCTAGACAACTTCTAGCTACAATATTCATAATTAGGGTAGTATTATTGAGGTCTCATAACTCTACTCATAGAGCACATATTCAAAGAGATTATCCTACCACCAGATGGGTCCTAAGAGCCCTACATCTGTATCCACTTCTTAGAGTTAGAGAGGGACCCTACCATTGGTTTCTACTTCAAAGATTTCAAAGCATTTACAACATACATAGCTTTCAAATCTACCATCTCATCCCTTCATCATGCTTCATGATCATGCATGATTCCTTTCCTTGATATAGGACACCATGATAGGGAATTTCCCATGAGACTCATTGGTTAGTATCATCTCTTCTCAGTTTTAATTGTACATAGTTTCTTAGCTTTCCTTGTGCATAATTTTTTTTTATGATTAATTGTGTATATCTTATTTTCAAATTCTTGTACATAGTTTTCATGTGATTGATTTTACATATCTCATAACATTTCAAAAAAATCAAACATATCCAAATTCAAAAAAAAATTGAATATGTCAAAACACCATAAAAAAATTTGATTGTATGCATTATCCATGCTTTACATTTTTACTGCTATGTTAGACTTACATTTGCTATTTTATGCTATTATTTTTTGATTTATCTACATTACCATGCTTCACTTGATCTTTTTTAAATGTGTGTAGTGACATCTAGCTCTTTGATTGCTTCACTCTACCCATTAAGGGGGCTTCCTACTTCTACCTTTGAGACATCGATACATATACCCACTAGAGGCATCTTTTACATGACTACACCATCTAGGTTATGTCATTCCTATACCACACACTCTAGTTATCATGTTGATGTACAGTATTTATTAGCTTACATAGATTAATCTATCAACATTTTAATAGTATATAACACTTTTGTATTTCTTAGCATATACCTAGTCTTGTATTTCCATGTATTGCATACTTTCAAATTCTTACTTTGATTAGTTATATGTGATTGTATTTATAGTTTTTACATGCTTTCCTTTCTTTATTTTTGTAGCTAGATTGATTGCATTTCTCAATCCCTATTTTATCTCTTGTATGTGCCTTAGGACATTTACCAATGTCCTTTGTTTCTATTCATGTGTGTGCCTTAAGACATTTGCCAATGTCCTTTGCCTGTAATCTTATATATGATTGTGGCTTTCATGCCAATCTTGCTTGTTTTCAAATGTATGTGTATATGGAATTTGAACATGCTTTGTATGATTGCTTTCTATTTTGAGTAACATGTGCCCATTGGCCACTCGTGTATGCTTCGTGCCTTGTGTGCTTGTTGCTTGTTTGCTTCTCATTGTTTTCAATGCCATGATTCACATAATGCATTATATTACTATCTTGGATACCATGATGTACATCATGCTCCATTCTTCCTTGCTAACTAAAAACTAATTAGACTTTTAGTTCTAGATTTAATTCAGTATATTGCAAATATTATTACATTGTTATATCTATCTAGGCATAACCCTATTGATATAAAAATCTCCTTTACAAACTATGCTATATATGGAGATATCTTGCCAATTATCATTTCTATATCATATATTTCATAACATAACACACTTTAAGGGCTCTTTATTTTGAGGGATGTCATTACAGGGTCTCCATTCCTACCCTCAGAAGAGGGGGCAACAAATAGGGGATTTTCCATAGAGATCAGAGCTCCTACCAGTTTTAGAACACTCAAAATAATAATAATCAAAGGTCAAACTAGGTAGAATAGATGAAAAAAATAATGATGATTCCAAAATAGTTTTTAGTTTCAGCAAAGGATAACAACATCAAACATGGATAATAGTGCTAGACACTAGGGTGTCTTATTTTCAATGCTCCTATCCAAATAGCAAAAAAACTATATTTTCCAGAAGTAGGCAGAAAAGTAGGTTCAACTACAGTTGTGTACTTTTAAGACTAGTTCAAAATTAATAGTTTTCAGTACACTTTTATGTAGAGAATCTATATATTTGGGGCATCATATATGAAATGATGGCTCTCATTTCTATTTTTAGATACAATAGTTGGTATAACTTCTAGATCAAAATCTATGTTCCAAACATCAGTGATTGGGGGAAATGTGCTTAACACATTTGTTTTCTTTTCTTTTTAAGTTTAGCATATTACCCAAGTATTCTCAATAATTACATGCCTTACTCCATCTACAAGTGGTTAGCATCATTTTAGAGTGGCTTTAATAAAAGCCTAACCTCCATATATTATAATGGCCTAGTGTCCAGTTTCAAAGAGGCTTTCATACAACCCTGATCTCCATCTTTCAGAGTGGCCAAGAGTGGCCTAGTTTCCAACATATATTTAGCTAGCCATGCCAACATTGTCAGACTATATAAAATTCATGGGTTTTTAGATCCATCTCATATGACAAAAATTTCATAATGATATCAATTTATAGCTTCACTTCATGAGGTAATGATGGAGTTAAAGGACTAGCTAGCCTTTGTATTCTTGAGCCACCTATTCAAAGGGATTAGACACACAATCCAAACATTGATTAGCACATGCATGATCAAAAATCTTCACTTAGTGATCAAAAATAGAGCTAAAGGACTATCTAGCCTTTATATTCTTGATCCACCTATTCAAAGGGATTGGACACATAGTCCAAACATCAACTAGCACATGCATGATCACATAGATTTATTTAGTGGGTGATGATGGAGCCAAAGGGCCAACCTTTGCATTCTTGAGACAATCTTAAGGAATTGAGCACTCAACTCCATTCATGATACTACTCTTGGTACATCATAATCCAACATTACTTAGCATCATCCAACACCACTCAACATCATAATAGGTGTTGTATTGGTTCACGTACCCAATGAGGTATATTCATTCCTTTCTCTTCCTCTCTCTCTTACCTAGATTTGTACATTCTTATTTTAGATATAGCATAACTAGTAAGAATTGATCTACTCTTTTTTTTCTCTTGTAGATTCACACTTCACAATTTACTCTCTCTATACACACCTGGCATCACAATAGATTCATGAGCTTCACCCTTGTAGGTAAGTTTAGGTACACTTTTTATTTTTCCTTTATCCTAGTATTTTATTTTACTGCATCACTAGAATAGGGGGGGGGGAATTTAGTTATATAAAATGTGAAAATTGGTAACTTGAGTGTGACTTTTGACATCCATCCCATAGGTCCCTCCTACTTACTTTCATGAACCTCATAGGCATCTTTTCACTAATTCCCAAACATCCATAGCCTTCTAGACTTGATCCCAACTAAGCCAAACTCCTCTTTCCATGATAGATTTATCCCCATAGGTCCCATCAACTTAGGAATATAGTGCCCAACTTGGAATATAGCACTAAACCCTAGGGTGTCCCATTTTTGGTACTCCTATCCAATTAAATTTATAGCCTAAATGGTCATTTCCTTCTATTTCCTATCCTCCTTTTTTTAGCTTAACATGAATACATTCAACCCATGACCAACCCTATAAAATCCCATTCAAAGTTCATTTAAAAGGGTTATCAAATATCACAAAGCAAGCAAGAATACAATCAATACTACTCAAGCATATTTCCCTATTCTCTACATACATCCATCTAATACCATTTCCATCTTATTCAAATCTTTACACTAGTCCCTAGTCACCTCGAGCACACTCAGTTTAACATTTTTTTATCTTCACACACACTATTGAACAAAGCACATCAAGTGGGAGAACTACATATGGCTTGATCCCTCTTCAAAGTATTGGTATTTAAGAAACATGCCCACATAAGGGGTGTGGATACACATTCAATGAATCTTACACACACTAACCCCTCTTCTTTCTTAAAACTAGTCAAAGCACAATGGAGTATAGGGTTTGAAGACACAATTATATTTTCAATGAGTTTTATAGACATTCAATAGTCAAAATTTCACAAGTAGAGTCTCATAGACATAGTGAACAAAACCCAAAAAACTTAGGTCTCCTAGACAATAATGTCAGAATTAGACTATAGCACCAGATCCCATGGTGTCTTATTTTTGGTGCTCTTGTCCAACCATAAAATGAAGGCTAGATATTTATTTAGGATAGTGTTTCAATATTTCACAATGAATTATACCCTCTATCTTAGTCATATCAGTTAGTTTTTTGCTAGTATTTTTTTCTTTCCCTTATTACTATCTTTATAAAAGTTCAAATTGCAGTCAAATTATACAAATTAGTAGCTTAATTATTGCATTTTTATTTACTAGAATTTATTACTCATACCCTTTAACTAAATTAGGAATGATACACTAATATTCCCAAAGAGGTTAAATCACACCTTTATACATCATGGAATAGTTTTGTCACAAAAATCATATATGAAAACTTTAAAACACAAAATAAACTATTGTGTTGTGTTTGAAACATCTGAAAATCTATAGTTTGATTAGTCACACAACTACCTTTACATAAAATAATGATCGGTAAAAAAAATCACAATACAAGGCTCTCAATGTTGAATGCGATAGAAAAACAAAAAACTAGTTTTTGAAGTTTTAAATGCTTGACTCTTCTTGTTACAAAAGAGTAACAAAGTACAATTTGACCAACTTGCCTTCAATCTATTTGAGTATAAAAGGGAAAGATATTTAAGATAACCTCCTTGACTTGGTAAATTAAAAATAAAAAAATGTACAGTAAGTCTTTTACCATGTTTTGTTTTACTTAGTTTAAATGTGAAAAGAGTTATTTTGCTAGATGGTGGAGCCCACAAAATGACCAGTTAAACCCTATTACCCCATGTAGTTGAGAATGTCCATGTAAAATTTAAAATATACAATATCCAATCATTACTACTATGTTATCATCAATACTCAAGCCACCAATATCAATATTCACCTTTCTATTTATGACAGTAAAAAATAGGTTTTTAAAAAACATTAAACTTATTAGAAAAAAAAATTAATCAGATCAAACACCAGTCTTATCAAAAAAATTAGATCAAATGCCATTTTTATAGTAAAAAATAGGATGTCATACAACTGTGCCTCTTTGATGTGGATTTTTTGTGTTGTGCAGTGAGCTTTTATAGGATAAACTTGCACACTTTCCTAATATCAGCACTTCTATTCATTCACTTTGGATAATCAATTTTGAAGGAAGTCATAAGAATGGATGCAAACAAGAAGAGAAAGCATGGCTAGGAAGGCAATGCCACCAATTATAACATTTTTCAACTATCGAAGGATGAATTGTACACCCTTTTCAAACCCTTAAGCAAAGAGGATTTTCTCTCTATCATGGTCAATATGGGTTCCTCAAACCTTGTAATTATAGAATAAATTAGAGATGTTGCAAGTAAGGATCATGGTCATCAAAATTTGTTTATGGGTGGATTGGCTTGGGAGACTTCTTTGTTGACTCTATGTGCTGATTTTCAAGAGTATGAGGTGATTGAAGAAGGCAACCCATTTATTTATATTCTATTAGAAACCTATATCATTCCTCCTATGTGGCTATTATACCACTGATGGCCTAGGGAGCAAGAAATAGTAACTGAGAAATTTACATTTCAAACAAGTATTTCACATAAAAAATGTAACTATAAAATTTTGAGATTTTGACTTATTTATTTTTGTAAAATGAATGCCTTTTAAAAGGCATTCAGGTAAGTAATCAAGGGTTACTACCTAACAGGTTGAACCACTTGTACCCTAACTAATTAACTAACCCATCATTTATTAAATTCTAACTATACTAACTATGGGGGTATCACATAAAGTGATGCATGCCCCAAAAATTATTATTTTAATATAATAAATATAATAAATAAACACACATAGATCAAATATCCAACACTCAACATGATCCATTAAGAATTCCAACCTTTTCTATTGAGGAGATTAGGCTTGAAATATTTTCCCAGTTTTCATTGAAGATAGATGAGACATTAGATGTAGTTTGACTCCAACTTCATAGACATCTATCATATGTTCTAGATCATGTGTGTGGTCAAATCTATCAATATTTATGAACACATGCATGGTGTTCTTACATTCATTTCAGATTATATGTGTGCTCCAATCTTATATTTATCTATTTTGTTATATCATTTGACATTGTGTCAAATTCTTATTTATCTTACATGGTGATTTTGATTTTTCACTTTATATATTTATTATAGTCATTTATGTTTTCTTATGAATGTATTCATTATCATTGCTTTCTCTTTCTTCTTGAGTTTCTTTTTTATAAACTCCTTTTTTTTTATTTTCATGATTGTTTGCTTTCTTATCTCTATATACACAGATAATTGTCATTGTGACTTGGTTATAAGAACATGGTTCCCTTTAGTCATTCCTTCATTACCATGTGATTAGTTCACAAATAATTAATCCCATTATAATCTCCTTTCAATAGTCCACTTTATATTTCCTTTTTCCCTTTATTCCTTTCTCACAAACTAAACATATACATGTTTGAGACTTGAGATAACATGTTGGTTCATTGTTAAGCCTAAGTGTTCCAGTCAATCTTGTCTTTAGTCACTTAGCTTCCTTTATCCTAAGCCTATAGCTCATTCATGTGTATCACTCTATCTCTCATGATTGGTTATTCCAAGTTCGTATTGAGGAGGAATCTTCAAAATCTTTAAAAACATTCAAAATCCAAATCATTTAATAAAAGGCAATGATATAAAAGGCAAAAATATTTAAAATCCATAAAAGTCAAATCATACTAAAAGATGTGATTCAAAGCACATCTTCTTTTTCTAGTCAAATCTAAAAATATATAGTTGGCCTCATGATAGAGCTGAGGTCCATTAGGGTGTGTTAGGCCAGTAGATTATAAAAGGAGAATAAAAAAATATTTTAGTGTTACCTACTTTCTCACACAAGTACCCAATCTTTGTAGTAGATCAAAGACTCTATAAGGGGTCATGAGGAATGGGGAACACATCATGGGAAGGTAAGTCTATTTTACTTTACTTTTACCAATATACCTTCATAAGTTGATCTTAGTAGTATGCTTATTTACCTACAAAGCTTTATGTCTATAATGAACATGTTTCCTTTGTATATTGATGGTCACTAATCACTTGATGTCTTCTCATATCCTTAGTATGCCTCATATCTCCTAAGGTCTTCTCATAATATGCGTAAGTTATTATTTTTAAATTCCCTTTTTCACTCCATAAATTACTCATATTTCCTCTTGAGAAATATTTTTTTGTTCACTGATCACTCCCCTAGGATTCTACTTGTGATTTGCATTGTAAGACCATCGATAGGACTTGATCTTCCTCACAAATTACCATAATTTCACATTCCTATTACCAACATCCATTATTACCATATTTTCACATTTATTCCACCTCATTGGTGTTCCCTTTGTGAGTTGTAGTGTAAGACCATGGATAGGACCTATCCCTCCTCACAAAATTTTCCAATAATCCAAGTCATAATCAAAATTACATGTGTCAAATATGAGATAAGATGTGTTGACCATGAATTTACACATCATTGACATGCTTCCCATCTTGATTTAGTATGTTTTATGCTTAATTTATTTCTCTTTCAATTTTATCTTCTTATTTTTTAATTGTATGTAATAATTCAACCATTTCTTTAGCTTAAATTAGTGTGATAAATTTAAGACAAAATTCTGCCAATTATGTTTTTCTTTTATACTTCCCCACATGATTTAGTATTATTAAATGACTTAATTGATTTAATTTTATTCCATTTATCTTTTTTTACATGTTTTACACTTTATTACATTACTTTCATAGTTCGCAATGTGATTTAGTGTGATTCTATTTATTTTAATTTGGTGCCAATATTTCTCTTGGTTTAAAAACAAATTTTTTACCATCTTGTTTACCACCCTTTGGTTCTTTATACTTAGTAATTTTCTTGGTATTACACATTTGCCAACATGAAATAGTGTGTGTTACATTTTTGATTAATTATATTTTACCAAATATTTTTACCTATTTCTTTTTAACCATGCATGTGTTCTACATAATGCTAGAAAAGAAGCCAAAACTCATATATTTCCTATAAAATATGCAAAAATAGCTAAGTACATGTTCTAGAAAGAAATATATCCAAACATACACAATAAAAAAACATAATGAAAACAGAGACAATCAATATTCAACTACCAAAATGAGACATATATTTCTATTGTGAGTTTTAATACAAAAATACAACCATATAAAAAGCTCCAGCTCTATGTCTAGGCCCCATATATCCATCTCATGGTATAGCCATGTTACACATAGATGCCTCAATCTGACTCCTCTAGACATAATGTTGTAAACAAGCTAACTGAGATCTCAATCTTGATACTTTCCCCTATAGATGAGCCTCTTAAGCCTATACTTATGCTAACTAGGTCAGGGTGTCTAAATATATCACTCTCTCCTAGGCATGTACTTGTCCCTTCTATGCCACGGTAGATAGATGTGTGGCTCTCTCTTGAGCTAGGGATTTTCATGTTTTTGCCTCTCCTACACCCACCATTATTGGTGGCTACATATCTTCTCTATGCACCTATGACCACCTTGTGGCCTCTCCAACTAGTCTGAACCAACTCACCTAAGCTAGGGTAGATGGTACCATGGGATCCTCTAATATGGCAGGTTCATATGACGTTATCACCTCATCTAGGATATCATGGAATGATGCCCTTACTAAGGACCCCCATTTATTCCCCTCTTCTAAAACACCTATAAAAATCAAACTAGATAGATATTAGATCTCTGATATATCTCAAAATCTATCTCTACTCTATCTCAAGTAAACTTAAGCAAAATTTAACCATATTTTATTACCTAGTTGTGTGTCAACCATCACTATCTCACCATCTACATGACTATTGAGCATGGTCTCCCCATCTGTGCATCCTCTAAGAACCTCATCTTTAGGTCTCTAACTAAACACAAAGCCTGGAGTCACCACTCATGCCCATCTTTGGCTATGCCTGAGTGGTATCTATATCACCCAACTCTATCCTATCCCACCTGATGGGTCATATGGGATGACTACTATCTCTGATCTCTCCTACTCTTATTTCCTCCATCAATGCCTTATCCATGTTGATCACTGCTCCTCTTATTAAGAAGTTGATAGTGGTACCTATATTACTCCTACCTTTGCATTTATCTCCTCCTACTTTTCTACCCATTATGCTTGACCTATCCATGGTCTTTCACATTATGTCTTGAGTGTTAGCCTAGTCACTGGTATCCCTAATCCTCATATCCCCCATGAATCTCTCACATATCATGCCCAAAACATGGGCACCACTATCAATACCACTGGGTGAGGCTATCCCATATGTCCTGGTACACATGCCACCAAATACAACTCAGTCCACCAGGTATAGTGCCATGTCACCTCTATCCATGACAAAGCTAGTGCCACTATCTCTTAACTAGGCTATATCATAGCAATTTGCCCATATGGCTTCCATATAATAACCACTTGTCTCATCATTTGTAGTGTTGGCACATAGGGCATGACCCACACTTCCTGGTCTTGTCTCTATCTCTAAACTTAAAGTAACCTATCATCCACCACATGGGGCAACCCAATTAGATGATACAGGGGCAACCACTCATATATCTATGTTAATAATATAATTAGTCCCATAGAATTCTATCCTCTGGATAACACTCCATACATGTCATGTATAAGCTATACCTAGATGATAGATCCCAAGTCATATAACACCCTCTGCTCTAATATCATCTAACACAAAGCTATCACAAATAGTTGTACCTTACCATCTAACTTATTATAAAAAAAACCTATGTTGTCACAAGTCCTATCATAGCCTTTTGGATATCTAGAATCTTCAAGGTATATATATCAAACAAACTAATCCTTAATCTAAGTTATAACCTCTTCAACCCTATCACCCATATGTATAAGGTTCTCCTCTCCTCCTCATTATCTAATAGCCCCATAATCATGGGTGTACTTGCTATAGGTAGTTCTAAGATCACACGAACATCCTCTAAAGTTATACCCACCTCTATGGTATCCCCCTCCACATCCCACTTAAGCATATTAGTCAACCATTCCCAAGCTTTCATGAACATGACTAGCAAATCTGAACTAAGTGGAATCCTACACATCTCCACAATACTCCTAATCGTAAAGCAATTAATTTGGCTCAATCTCTAATAGAAAAATGATCCAATAAGTCTAAGAGCCATGCCGCATCCACTAAATGCCAAAATCTTGGATGCCCCTACAACCATAAAACAATAAAAGATGTATTAGATCCTCCATATCATTTATAATCAAAATACATTCTTCTCAAATTTTAACAAAAATAATCCTAATTTGCTCTAATTTATTTATTTTAAATCAATTCAACCTGTTTCTATCCTACTCTCCCCTTTTATCCATCATTTAGCCATTTTGGGCCTTTTTAGCACTCTTTTGACCTATTTCATGCATTTTTGTACTATTTTGGTCACTTAGTCAAACACTAGATCGACTAAAATTTCTTTATTTTGACCAAAATTGACTTAAAAAACTAAGCCAACCCTTTACTTTTCCCCCTCTTAGTACTTAGTCGATAGAGTGGATTTTTCTACTAGGTCGGCAATAATGTACTAAGTCAATCATTTGAAAACATACTATATTGGCACATACCTACTAGATCGACAGTGTGGATTTTGAAAAAAATTAACCTACTAGGTCAACTAGGTTGACCTAATTGTTTTATTTTACCAACCCCTTACATTTTTAGCAATAAATACCTTTTGGCATTTATTTACCCAAACCCTTCAAACCCATTTACCTAAATGGTTTTTCCTACCCTTAGTAACTTGGTTGGGTTCATATTGATTCCTAGAAATGCTTTAAAATGTAAATTTATAAAAAAACACTTAAGTTCAATAAAAAATTCAAAAATAAGTTTGAGATTCTTAGTTGTCTACCTATGTTACACCTGTTACCAACATTGGGAGTCCCTCTCATCTCGCCTATCATCTCCTTACCATCCTAGCTCATTTTACCTCTCAGATCTCTTTTTATCTCACTCATAAGTCAAAAATAACAAATGAATTCCCTTCGACCTTATCTAAACTTACTTTTCCAAAATGTTACTCTTTCAAATGTTTTCCATTAGATTCCTTATTTTGATTATATCTTTGTTTATACTACTCCATTTTTCAAACCATAAAATGTTCTAGAATTATTATGACGTAGAGAATCTTTTCCACGACTATATGCCTATCTTCCAAAACTTTTAATTTTTGTCTATTTTTGTGCTAACTTCAACAGGTTTGATTAATGTTCTTCACATTTGGATGCCTTCATTTCTCTTGTATTCTCCTTATTTATCTAAAACAATAAGGTAAGTAAAGGTATGTGTTTTTGAATTCTATCATATTTATCTTATTTACTCCTTACTACATATTACTTAGCATTAGCATTATGTGTTATCATGTTTAATTCTTGAAGCACCATCTTGTGTTGCACTCATGTGACACATTATGAGCTTAAAGTGGGGCATATGTATACACAAAATATTTTCAAACTTTTATCACTTATTGACACTTTGTATCTTGAAGAATCCCATAAATTCTCAATCTCTTTGAGTGCATGCTCTAAGATGTGCACCAGGAAAGGGGTGGGCAGATCATTAATGCTTTGTAGGATTGTAGTCTCTTTTACCACTTGTTATCTACACACTTGTCTCCCAAAAATAATTTCCCTTAGCTTTTTTCCTTTATTGTACCCTCTTTAATCATTTCCCACATTTTATCCTCCTTTTCCTCACCTTAATCCCCTTTTATCAATTGGCTATACTAGGTCAATTGGATCGACGCTATAAAGTTTTAGGTGATTTTCACTTAGGAACTAATTTGGATCTTGGTCAACCTAGCTCATGACCTAGTGAATTATTATCCAAAATTTTGATAGCTCAACTGGGTCACCTTGTTGATTGAGATTTTTGGAAGGGTTTAGCGTCAAATATGCATATATATACAAGTTCAAATCACCATTATTTAGAGAAGAGAAGAAGAAGTAAGAGATATAACACATCTACTTTTTGACCATTCTACCTGAGGAGCAAGCTTAAGGTTCCCTAATTTATTTGGAGATATGTATATTGTATTATAAATAAGTCTTTTGGATGTATTGATAGGTTGTATAGCCTAGAGCTGATTTTTACTTGTCATCATTACATACCACAACAACCTCTTGCAAAGCACGTTGGCCAAGGGAGAGATTGAGGTTCGATAGGTTCATCTTTAAAGGTAAGTATTCCTAAATTTATTCCTCCTTTATAAGATTAGATAGATATGCATTTGTACTTCTCTTATATGCATTAGGATTCCATATACATTAAAATGAGTATATGTATTATATGCATGTTTACTTGTATTGTTTCTAACCCCCACTTTATGCCACAAGCTTTGGTGATCACTAGATTAGATTTACTTTACTTCTTATTATTTTAGTGAGATATAAAAACATAGGACTCCCTTGGGGTTATTGTGTGATTGTGCTTGACTAGAGTCTTTAGAACCCTCCCTAGCATAGTGTATTTTGGTAAGAGATCCCTTAATTGGGTCTAGTGGATCCCCATATTGGTCATGTTTTTGCTTAACAAATGTGTCCCTAATCAGAAATGTATGGTATGATCTATCTTCTCTGAGTTAGGATTGATTTATAGATATGATGCATTTATGATTTCATACACAAACCACCAATCCAATCACATCTGACTATCAACACATAGTCAAAGTTTAACACCAAAAATCATTCAACTTATGCCTTTAATAACCACATCATAGTGATATAAAATGCAGTCATATATAGTTTAAGTCCAAGGCCATGACATAGTCATACATACATACATACTTTTCTATATAAAAATGTGGTAATCTTAAAGATGTATCTAAAGACAATCATAAAACCTAGACATTATTTATTTCTAAGAATTTAAGGAAAACTATTGAAAGTAATAAAAATAACATAGTCAAATAAAGAAAGACATCCCTATTTATCAGAGTGAAAATATGAACTCAATCATCCATAATAGTGAAACCAAAACAAAATCAAATTCCATAGATAGAGTAATAATTAACCTAATATGAATCCATCTCAAAAAAATAGATAACCTAGTTTCATTCTCACAGCAACTGAGATAAATTGAACACAGTCATAATAAATTGAAGCAATATGAAATGAATACATAGCCAAATATATCATTACTAAGGGCCATCTAAATATCTTATTAGAACAACAAGTGGTTCAAATGAAATAAAATCAACATAGTCACATTTCATAAATGATTCAAAAATCATGATATCCAACCCATATTATTGAATCCCCAAGTTAAAAATTGAGCCATACTTCATAATGGAAAAACACAGTCACCATTTTAAAAACCAAACTAAACATCAAGATCCTACCATGTAGCCAAGAAAGAAAATAACACATTTTTATAAAAACCAAGCACTCCAACAATAACTAACTTCATTATTCCACATAATGATATACACAGATAGATTTAACCAACCAAGTCCATACATATTTTATACCCGAAAACACAACTTATGTTTACACAAAATGAAGCCATGAAACTTTCCATAAACAGGTATAAGGATATATGTACACAACAAGCTATAAAACCACTAACCATCTATTTTAACATAGCATAGATAAACCCTGCGGGGTATCAAACCAATGAAATATTTCCAAGCACATAGGTTCAAATAAATTCTCAAATTTAACAAGAAAATAATGGATTTGAATAATAAGATAACCACACACACACACACACACACACACACACACACACACACACACACACACACACACACATCCATTTGTAATTTTATATGCAAATGTCAATATCAACCTATATTGAATCCCTTTTGAAGATTTGCATATGTATTCAAAATTACTAAGACTTTTAGCTGCATATTCAACCTTTTTATTTTTCCAAGTTATATCAACAAAATCAAAAGGAACTAGGAAAAAATATGACTCACCCAAAAACATAGAGAAATCTCAAAATCTAATAAGATAGAAATCAAAACCTCTAACTTTTTCAATCCATGTGACCAAAATCTAGCATGACCACCATAAAAACCACTCTATTTCTACTATTTCCTTCTTTTATTTCTATTTTCCTAACCCCATCAACTCTCCCCATCCATCATCCAACTCCCCATTCCATCCATCTAGTTTCCCCATACCCATTCAATGTCTGCATTGAATATGAGGAGAGAGAAATCCTCCTACATTCCCCAAGGCAACCCCCCACTAAATTTTCCATGAATGCAATGGTCATTAATTGACCTATCTCAAAATCTTGATCCACCAACCCAAAAGGATAGCCAATGAAAATGTAGGTTAGTATTTAAACCACATAATTAATGCTAACGAGGTGGATTAACATCTTAACCTCCACAACCTATGCCACTAACCAACATAAATGTCAATAAAATAATTAACTGTAACATTTGATCAACTTTATGTTGAGTAAAATAAACAGATTAAACCATGTTTAATATCAATGTCGATGCCATTACATAATATAACCAAGACACTTAACAATCATGCCACCACCTTAGAAATATAAGGTATTTATATAGTCTAAGGGATAGTCCAAAGGGTGTCAAGGGTATGGCTAGGTAGGTCCTAGGTAATTTAACAAATTGGATAAATAGGATCCATATAGGTGTGTAGGAGTGAACAAAATTTTACATGGGAGGAGCAAGCTGGAGTTAATCTTGGAGGCAAAGCAAAAGACTACAATTGTAACCAAATAAAAATAATAATGACTTGTGATTAAAAAAAATAAAAGTATAGTAACATGCAATAAAATGCAACAAGTACCAATGTCATGAGCTATTATCTCATTCTAATTACTTGTCTATCTGATTTATTTCCACGTTTATTGCTTTCACAAGTGTAATCTATTGTTGGTTGATCCCCAACAAGTGGTATCAGAGCCTTGGTTGTAGGTTCAAGAGCTGATACCAACAAGTGGTATCAGAGCTTAGGTGTACTAACAGGTGGTTCAGATCTATATAGTGCGTATTGATTACAGGGTCTCATAGGGATTTTTGTTTGAGTGGGAGAAGTAATGGCAGATGAAAGTAAACTCAGAATGGAAAAGTTTAATGGCAAAAATTACCAACACTGGAGAATGTAGATAGAGGATTATCTGTATCAGAAAGATCTCTACTTACCATTAGGTGGGGTTGCAAAGAAGCCCAAAGACATGGAGGATGAAGAATGGGAAGTTCTTGACAAAAAGGCTCTGGGGTCTATAAGACTGAGTCTAGCATCCACTGTGATATCTAATTTATCACAGGAAAAGTCTACGGTAGAGTTGATGACTACGTTAGCAAATTTGTATGAAAAACCCTCAGCTTCTAATAAGGTATATCTTATGAAGCAATTATTTAATTGGCATATGAATGAAGGTGGATCTGTTTCTACTCATCTGAATGATTTCAATGGAATTGTGAATCAATTAAGTTCAGTGAATATAGTGTTTGATGATGAAATAAAAGCTCTTTTAATATTATATTCTTTGCCTGAAAGCTGGCATGGCTTAGTAATGGCAGTAAGTAATACTACATCTGCATCAAATATTTTGAAAGTAGAGGTGTTGTTAGTGTTATCTTGAATGAGGAAATACACAGGAAAAGCATAGAAGAGGTATCTAGGAATGCTTTAAGTTTTGAGAGCAGGGGAAGGCAGAAAGAGAAGAGCAAGAAAGGCAGATCAAGATCCAAATCTAACGGGAAAGGCAGATCTAAATCCAGAAATGGCAGAAGGCCATAATGCTAAAATTGTGGAAAGATATGGCACATAAGCAGAGATTGTTGGTCAAAGCCTAAGGAGGACAATCAACACGAAGGAAAGGAAGAAGCCAAGGTTGCAGGTATTGCACAAGATGCTTTAATTTTCTCTCTGCATAATAATATAGAATCTTGGGTGTTAGATTCTGGTGCATCTTTTCATGCTACCCCTAATAGGGAATATTTTAGTGACTATATCCATGGAGATTTTGGAATAGTGTATCTAGGGGATGATGAGCCCTGTAAAATAATTGGCAAAGGTAAAGTGCAACTGAAGATGCAGAATAGCAACACATGGGTGTTGAGAGATGTGATGCATGTTCCTAGCTTGAAGAGAAATTTGATTTCTACAGGAAAGTTAGGGGATGAGAGTTGTACAATAACTCTCACAGCAGAATCTTGGAAGGTGACCAAGGGTGCACTTGTCATGGCCAGAGGTAAGAGAGAAGGTACTCTCTATTTGTGTAATTGTGTTACTAACAAATCTCCTTCTGTATTATCTACTTCAGATGTGGATGCTAAATTGTGGCACTCAAGGCTTGGCCACATGAGTGAGAAGGGGATGTCAATTCTTAAATCCAAAGGTATGCTTTCAGATTTAAAAGGCATAGATCTAGAGTTTTGTGAGCACTTTGTATTTGGAAAATAGAAAAAGGTTAGTTTTCTCAAGACTGGATCTACTAAGAAGAGACATAAGTTGCAGCTTGTTCACACAGACGTGTGGGGACCAACTCAGGTTGCTTCCATTGGAGGATCACATACTATGTATCTTTCATAGATGATGCTACAAGGAAGGTATGGATCTATTGTATTAGAAGAAAATTTGATGTATTTGAAACTTTTAAGATTTGGCAAGCTATGGTTGAGAATGAAACAGGTAAAAGATTGAAGTGCCTGAGATCTGACAATGGCGGTGAGTTCTGCAGTCATAAGTTCAGAGATTATTGTTACATGCATGGAATCTGCAAGCAAAGGATGGTTCCAAGGAGACCTCAGTAGAATGGAATTGATGAAAGGATGAACAGGACAATAATGGAGCATGCAAGATGTATGAGATTGCATGCCGGTTTGCCCTTACAGTTTTGGGCACAAGCTGTTGACACTGCAGTACACCTGATTAACAAAGGACCCTCTATAGCTCTGGATGGTGGTATTCCAGAAGAGGCATGGATAGGTAAAAAGGTTGATCTCTCATATCTCAAAGTTTTTGGTTGTGAAGCCTTTGTGTACATAGATAAAGAAAATAGAAAGAAGCTTGATGCTAAGTCTATGAGGTGCACGTTTATTGGCTATGGCTCAGATGATTTTGTTTACAAATTGTGGAATCTAGAAACTAACAAGGTAATCAGGAGCCATGACGTTGTTTTCAATGAAAGAGTGATGTATTGTGATCAGTTAAGGAAGCTGAATCAATTTGAGTAGAGAAATGGTGAATTGGACGAGGTGAAAGTCCAAGATGAGCTCGCGGGAAAAGGAAATAATCACTTGCAGGAAAACATAGAGACCGACGTCGGTAGGGTAAGAACCAACGTCGGTAGTACAGAAACTAGCGTCAGCCGTACAGAGACCGACGTCGGTAGGATAGGAACCGAGGTTGGTCAGGCAGAACTGACGTTGGCCAGTAACAGGTCTAGAAGTGACCGAGGTTGGTCACTATCAGAGAATTTGAGTGGACAGCGTGTTGTGAATGAGTCTCAGACACCCATCAGGAGGTCAGAAAGGGTGAGTAAGCCTCCAATCAGATATTCTCCTTCTTTATTTTATCTATTGCTAACTGATGGTGGAGAACCAGAGAGTTTTGAAGAAGCAATATAGGTGGAGTCCAAGAGTCAGTGGGAACATGGCATGGTTAAGGAATTGGAGTCTTTAAGAGAGAACCAAACATGGGATTTGGTTGAATTGCCAGCTGGTAAGAGAACACTCAAAAACAGATGGACCTACAGGTTGAAGGAAGGTAAGAATGGATAGATGAGATATAAGGCCAGATTGGTGGTAAAAGGATTTCCACAAAAGCTAGGTATCGACTTTGGTGAGATTTTTTCTCCTGTTGTTAAAATGACTTCTATAAGGGTTGTATTGTCTTTGGTTGCTTTCGAGGATTTGCATCTTGAGCAGCTAGATGTTAAGACAACTTTTCTTCATGGAGACTTGGATGAGGAAATTTATATGGAACAACCAGAAGGATTTGAGGTCAAAGGTAAGGAGAAGTTTGTGTGTAGATTGAAGAAAAGCTTGTATGGCCTCAAGCAAGCTCTTAGGCAATGGTAGTTAAAATTTGACAGGTTTATGACTGAGCATGGTTACAGTAGGTGTCAATCTGACCATTGCGTGTATTTCAAGAGATTTGATAATGGTAGATATATTATTCTATTGTTGTATGTAGATGATATGCTAGTTACAGGATCACACATGCAGGATATCTCTGAGCTTAAGGTGAAATTAGCTCAAACATTTGCTATGAAGGATTTGGGAGCAGCAAAGAAAATCCTTGGCATGAGCATTAAGAGAGACAAGAAAAATCACAAGTTGATATTGTCTCAAGAAGATTATGTGGACAAGGTGTTGAAACGGTTCAATATGCAGGATGTTAAATCGGTAAGCACACCTTTGGCTGGACATTTTAAGTTGAGTAAAGAACAATGTCCTAATTCATATGATGAGGTAGAGTACATGAGTAAGGTTCCATATTCTTACGCAGTAGGGAGTTTGATGTATGCAATGGTGTGTACTAGACCAGATATTGCCCAAACAGTGGGAGTGGTAAGTAAGTATATGGCCAATCCAAGTAAGGAACATTGAAAAGCAATTCAGTGGATCCTTAGATATCTGAGAGGAACCAGTAGTAGGCACTTGTGCTATGGAGGTTCATATACTTCTCTACATGGTTATGTAGATTCAGATATGGCAGGTGATTTGGATGGTAGGAGGAGCACTACAGGTTATGTTTTCACTGTAGGTGGAACGGCAGTTAGCTGGATATCTAAGTTGCAGAAAGTTGTTGCCTTGTCAACTATAGAAGCAGAGTATATTACAGCGACAGAGGCTAGCAAAGAGATGATATGGATGACACAGTTCATGGATGAGCTTGGTAGGGAGCATGAGAGTTACAGATTGTATAGTGACAGTCAGAGTGCAATCCATTTGGCTAAGAATTCAGCCTTTCATTTAAGAATAAAGCACATACAGCTAAGGTATCACTTCATACGACAGGTATTGGAAGATGGTGAGTTGAAGCTGGAGAAGATCCATACAGATAGGAATCCTGCTGATATGTTAACCAAGCTGGTTACAAAGGAGAAGTTGAATCTTCATTCAACTTCTATTGGTCTTCATGATTGAGTTGAAGATGGAGGAGCTAGAAGATGTTGTTGTACAGGTACTAGTGCAGCTGTCTATCTCCAAGTGGGAGATTGTTAGGGTGTGGAGCTAAAAGCTTCACCAAGGAGCATACATTATTAGTTTTGGGTCTACACAGACACCGACATTGGTCAGGAGCGACTGACATTGGTCAGGAGCGACCGACGTCAGTCAGGAGCGATCGACGTCGGTTAGGTGCAGTTGCAGAGACGCCGGCGGCGGTCACAGGCAAGCAGCAAGAACTGACGTCGGTTACCTGTGTGTACAGAAAGCTATTTTCAAGGATAAAAGTGAGTGTTTGCATGATGAGTTTAAGTTGTAGTCTTAAGCTCGCGTCTCTATTATTAGCAATACTATTTTTAGAGCCCTTGTTCAAGTGGCTTAACTGTTTGTTGGAAGTGCATGCTCAAGTCTCCTAATTCTATATGTAGAATTAGATTTTCCTAGCTTATTGTAGTTATTGGGTGAATTATTGTAGTAATTCATTGTATGTGAAGAATAGTACATAATTGAATCAATCTAGGCTTGTTGGAGTTGATTGTTCTTGAGAGAGAGAGCTCTTGAGGAATAGAGATCTATTGAGAGATCTATACATCTAGGAGAGGTGTGGAAGAAAGAAGTTTCTTCAATTGTATTCCTTTTGTAAAGAGTTTGTTAATACAAGTTTTCAAGGTGGTTTCTTGTATCTCTTGTTCTTGCTATTATCTCATTCTAATTACTTGTCTATCTAATTTATTTCCACGTTTATTACTTTCACAAGTGTAATCTATTGTTGGTTGATCCCCAACATAATTTCAGTTACACTACCGATGTCAGTATCCCTGGAACTCAACAACCTCCTCCATGTCTGCAAACAGTGAAGCTTTTAGCTCCACAACCTAACAATCTCCCACTTGGAGATAAATAGCTACAACTGTACCTATACATATACATCATCTAATTTATTTCCTGGCATTGTATCCCTCTTCAAGATCACTCTTGAAGACTAACCACCACAAATCCTATGGTGCACCTGCTGTCATCCAGATCACCTACCACATTCGTATCTATAAACCATGTAGAAAAGAACTTGACCCTGCATAGCATGTGCACCTACTGCTAGTCCCTCTCAGATGCCTGAGAATCCATTAAACTACCCTCTAGTGTTTCTTTCCTAGATTGGCTCCAAACTCACTGACAACTCCCACTGCTTGGGAAAAACTCAGGTCTAGTACACATGTACTCAATCTCATCATGTGAAACAAGACACTATTCATAGAACTGTCCAACCATCGGCGTACTAACTAGTTTCACACAATCATCTAGAGACAAAATCAACCTATGACCTTCCATGTCCCTAGAACACACTCATGCCAAAGAATCTTACTGCTCCCAGATTCCTCATGACACACCTCTAAACTAACTTTACCTTTAGTTCAGTCAACTCCCTGTATGTGTAACCCTGCAACAAGCACACAATATAGTAACAAGATAATGTAGCTAATATTATCCAACCTGGTAAAGAGAAACACAATGGTCAAACCTCCATTGTCTTGCAGCTTACTCAAGACCATATACCCTGGCCTTCTGTCTCACGTGTCCATTCCCGCTCTTCTTTATCCTAAAAATCCATTCGTCTCTCAGTGCTTTCTTCCAGCTAGCAACTCCACCAAAAACTCCTATTTGGTTCTTCTCCAAGGAATCACATTCCTCATCCATGCCAAGCTCCCACTGTTTCTTGGATTCTACCTACTCTGCTTCTTTAATAACTTCCTAGTTCTTGACCATTAGTGAGCAACAAGTAGTGTAAAGAAGGGAAATGATGAATTTGAGGCTTAATTACCCTTTTAGTCCTCCATATGGGCGCTTGAGACTCCTTAACAGCTTGTTGTCTGCCCAAAGTCTGTCTCAGTGACTGATGTCGGTCACATCTCAGTCTGCACCCGACCGATGTCAGTTCCATGCAATTGCCTCATCACCAACATTAGTTTCCCTGGCCGACACTGACGTCAATTTTCTAACTAATGTCGGTTTCTATGTTTTACTTGTGAGTGATGACTTTTACCCACAAGCTCCTTTTGGATCAAAACCCTATCCAAATCAACCTTGCTCTACTCAGAATTCTTTAGCCCCTTGCACTGATCTTTGTCTATCATCTTCTCCTTGAAAACCAAGGCTTTCTTGTTCTTATCACAAACATTAAATTTCTCAAGAAACGTCACTTTCTTTTTTTGCATACATAAATCTCGATCCATGCTTTTCAAAACTAAAAGCATGCCTTTTGACTTAAGAGCATCCATTCCCTTCTTTTTTATGTGACCAAACCTACAAAGCCACATCTTTGAATCTACAGCTGAAGTAGATAAACCAGAAGGAGAATCAGTAATACAAGTAGATAGATAAAGCGTACCTACTTTCTTACCTCTTGCTACAACAAGTGCACCCTGTGAGAGTTACTGTGCAACCCTCATCACCCAACTTTCCAACAGAAATCAAATTCTACTTCAGGACTGGGATATGCATGACCTCTTTCAACACCCATGTGTTGCCCGTCTATAATTTTAGCTTCACTTTCCCTTTGCCAACCATTTGACAAGGCTTACCATCCCCTAAATAAATTTATCCAAAGTCTCCCTAGACATATTCATGAAAAGATTCCCTATTTGGGGATGCATGGAAAGAGGCACCAAAATCTAAAACCCAAGATTCTACTTTATCTAAGGAACATCCCAAAGCATCCTATGCAACATAATCTGCAACATCTACTTCTTTATGTCTTTCATGCTAATCTTTAACCAACCTAAAATCTCTCTTTAACTGCCCTTGCTTTCCACACTTCCAGTAGGTTATTCTACCATACCTAGATTTAGATCTCCTGCCTATCTTTGACCTTGATCTCCCATGCTCAATCTTCTCTCTTTGCCTTCCCTTGCTTTCAACACTCAAAGCATTCTCTGATGATTCACCTGTGCTTTTCCTACAAATCTCTTCATTCAAGATTACACTCACAACATCATCCACTTTTAAGATCTTAGAAGCAGATGCAGTATTACTAACTGCCATTACCAAACTCTCCCAACTTTCAGGTAATGAGCACAAGATTAAGAGAGCCTTAATTTCATCATCAAAAACAATATTGACTGAACTTAACTGGTTTACCAAACCATGGAAATCACTAAGATGACTATGTATAGATCCACCATCCAACATTTGCAAATTAAATAATTACTTCATAAGAAATACCTTATTCGAAGCTGAGGGTTTTTCATATAAATTTGCCAAAGATTCCATCAACTCTACCATTGTCTTACACTGTGATAAGTTGGAAATCATAGATGATGCAAGGCTCAACCTTATAGATCCCAGAGCCTTTCGATCAAGAACGTTCCATTCTTCATCCTTCATAGCCATGGGTTTGCATGCAACCCCACCTAACGGTAAGTACAAATCTTTTTGATACAGATAATCTTCTATCTGCATCCTCCATAATTGGTAGTTCTTGCCATTAAACTTATCCATTCGTAGCATACTTTCTTCTACCATTGCTATACTCCCACTCAAATAGAAACCCCTGTGAGTAACCTGTAATCAACAAACACTAACCAGATCTGATACAACCTGTTAGTAACCCAACCAAAAGCTCTGATACCAATTGATGGGGTGAAATCTAGAACATAAATGCTCTAATTCCAACTGTCAGGATCTTATGATTACTTTGTATTAGCAACTAAACATGGAATTATATTAGAATGAACAAGTAACTAGAATTCACAAATAACACAGAATATGAGAGACAATACACAATCTTGTATTAATACTCATCCAGAAAGAAAATACAATAAAAAAAATGCCACTTCTTCTCACACCTCTCAGAGGCTTCCCACACCTCAAGTGTACAGTAATTCTCAATCAATAGTTCACTCTCCTACCAAAAATGGTCCCAACACACAACTCAAACACAGAGTTGGTGTTCACCTCCAACCAGTCAGTAATAACACTGCCAGTACACAAGTACTCAAAGTACTTCAAGTAGATTTCCCATGAACTTGCAACAACCTGAAACTCAAATGATCTTACTTACACATGTAGATCTACCATGAACTTGCAACAACCTGCAATTCAAATGATCTTACAATTAGAAGGATCTACCTTGCCTTCCTCTATTTTCACTAATTACAATACATGCCAATGGGTCTATAAATAGATCCCATACTAAACAATAACTTAGAATTCTAATTTACAATAATTAGACACGCAGCTCAAGACTTGAAATAGCTTTTACATGCAAACAATCAGTTTAACAAACTAACTGTTCATGTAATGAATAGTTCTGAAATTGCATAGGCAATCGGCATCAATCCTTGTCTACCTGGAGGTGATAGACATTGGCCGACTCTTGCCGATGTCAGTTTCTCTTTGCACTGTAGATGACTGACGTCGGTTACACTACCGACGCCGGTATCCCTGGAACTCAGCAACCTCCTCTATGTCTGCAAACAGTGAAGCTTTTAGCTCCACAACCTAAAAATTACCCTCTCTATATATGTGACTAATTTTTATTTTTTTAAAATAATTTCAGTATCTCAAATGCATCTTTAATAATGTTTTTAATTTTTAAACTTGGGGACCATTAATGTTGATGGTGCCCTCATTAATGAATAGGTATGCAATGTTAATCTATTTTTACAATTACAAGACCCCAAAAGTCATATTTAACTTTTGCATAATGATTTTAATGAATTTAAAAACTTATCACATAATTTTAGACTAATTTTATAAAATTATCTCTATTAATACCACTGCCACCTACTTATCCTGTATTGCCTTTGGAAGGACCATCAAAATTTAACTTAAATAATTTAGGTTAATGTTACATCCATGTCATTAAGTTTATATAAATATTATTCATTTCATTCATTATCCATTTAATTTATGAAAAAAACTTATTCAAATATATCTTAGCTTCACTTTCTAATAATTTTTCATTTTTTTAATCACATAATGTTTATCTAAAATTGTTTATTCAATCCTAAATCCCATTCTTTTATTATTAAAAAAATTTCATTAAAAAATAATGAATTTATTTTTAACCAATGTCCTTAAAAATCATGTGGTAGTGAAAATTTCCAAGGTGTTAACAACTGAGAATTAATAAATGGAGTTTTCCATTATAGAAAAAATCAAGGATAAAAGCAGGGTGAACCCAACATACACCAAAATTAGAGAGAATGGTGGTAAATGTATTATAGGTAAATGTATATACCACCAATAGATGATCAAAAGTTTCATCTTTTAGGTATCATAAATCCTCTTTTAATCAAATCATCTTGTGTTATGCATTTGTTTTTGGATAGTTAGGTAGAAAATATGATTACTTTCATAATGAAGTCCTTATACAAAATGGGAGACCATGGAGATCCATTAATTAGATTTTTAAAAAAATTATACAAATAAATTCTATACTCTTTAATAATTGGTTGGCGCTTTCAATTAAAATTTAGTCCTCAGAGGCCACTTATTATGGTAGGAAATATTAATCCTAACTCTTTTATCATTATGGTAGGTGTTATTAATAAAATAATATATACATATGCTTTCTATGTCATTCCATAACCTTTATTTTATCATTTGATATATACAGCAAGTAATAATTTTTTTGATTAAATTATTTCAAATAGAGATCTTGTGTAAGATGAAAGATTCACATATTAAATATTTTATATTGAGCCATGCTCAAAGGAGGGCTTCACCTCAAAGAGGCTCATGATACTTTGTAGTGTGCTTCTCTTATTTAAATAAAATATTTTTATTTTATTTTAATTAAGTTTACAATTTTTATATTTTAATTCCTAAATGTATCTATGTAAATGTATAAGTAGGATCCTAATATAGCACTTGTTATGGCCATGTTGAATAAAAACATCAATAATTTATGGATTTTTGTGAATTTACACTATATGATATAACCATGCTAGATTTGATATCTTGGTGATATGAAAGTGTTAATATAAGTGCCTACACTAATAATTTTTTTCATTAATATTCCATTATATTTATTCATGTTATCTTGTTTCTTATGAATAAAAACTATATTTTGACAGTTTTAAAACTCACAAAATTTATTCATTTTAATCTAAGAAAACTCATTTTTACCATTGATGTGAGGGGTTTCCAACTAGTATCTAGGCCTTAAATAGAGCATTATAAAAAAATTATATTACATACGTACCTTTTAGTATATACTAAGTCCTAAGGGTTTTTATTTGTCTGTATGAATCTTTTAGTTGTTTTTATTTTTTTGATGTCTCGATAATGAGATATCGTGAAGAAGTTAACCATGACATACCTCAAAGGTAGGATAATGAGTTATACATGTATTTAATTATCCATAATTATAGTTATAAAATATTGGAATGACATTTTTATGAAACGTTTTAAGTATATTTGTAAGCTCATAGATTAGACATAGTTTATAGTAACATTCCATATCATCACATTACCATTCTTAGGTCATCGATGTGAAGTGGATTTTTATTTAAAATATAATAACCATATAATTTATAAAGATTTGGAATATTTAATCATTCTATACTCCATAAAGGGTTAGAATATTCTTGAACAATTTTGTGGTTATGGTGAAGTAGTTCATATGTCTTTAAAATGTTTTGATTTTTTATTTAAAAATAGGGGTGCTTAAGGTTATCTATTTGAGATGGTAATTTTTTTTATAACTATAATAATAATATTTATGAAATGATGATATCATCCCACATATAATGGTACTAATCTAACCAAGGGACATGGAAACGCAATGTTCTAACTTTATACTAGAAACACATGCCATAAAAAATTATCACCAATCCTAACTTTTTGGTATATATTCCCAATAGACAATCATGATGGAAAGTCTCCATAAACTAAGTGGTCATAATTCAATAACTGGTCCTAGTAATAATTTTAAACATATCTCTAATTATAAGATAATTCCAAATAATCCCAAATTTTAATTTCCTAAGCTTGATGGTAAGATCTGACTAGTTGGATCTACATGATAGAGTAGTATTTTAATTAACTTGACACCCATCATGGGAGAGGTTACTTATAGACTCTTTAATATGGAGAAAATAGTTTTCCAATTATTTCATGGGTATGGAAATTTTAATGATTTTATATTATGGTAAAAATAATTTTTATTCCTATTGGATCAATTTAACTCAATTGCATATGAATATTTTATAGGAGGCCTAAATAAATTATGGTAGACTAGTTTTGTTTAGGAATATTAGGAATTTTAAAAATCACCAACAAAAATCATAGCTTCAAAAATGAATTTTTAAAATTTTGTCTCAAAAGTATCTTAAAATAGAATATTATATATAAGGTGAAAATGTTAAATACTCTTAATATGATTGAAACTAAGGGGTTACCTAAATTGGCTAAAGAATAGTACATATCTAATCAAAGGTCTTCCAAATCCAACCCATTAGAAAACTCCATGCCACTTTGACCAAGATCATTCCTAAACATAAGAAATACATACATAAAATACCTAACAAAGACTTAAATAGACATGATAGGAACAATTATTATGTAAAACTTATGATGATAAAATCACACATTGAAATAGATGTGTAAAAAAAATTATACCTACTTAATGTAGAGTGACCTCCAGTGTCTAACAAATGAGAAGTTAGATAAAAATCTATAGAGGAAGAAAAGTAATAAAAACATGATATTGGAGAAGACCCCATGAATAAATTATTAATAAATGCATTATATGTCTTCACAACAACAAAATTAAAGGTTAAGGGGTAATTTAGAAAAACAATCTTCATAACCCTCATTGATTCTAGTAGCACACAAATTCGTAGACCCTTGACTAGCCAAACAATATGATTAATATGTGTATCATTATTCAAGTTTCTAAGTTACTATAGTAAGTGGAAAACACTTACCTTGTAATGGAATTTTTTTTAATGTATGGGTCTTAGTGGGATATTATATTTTGAAGTTTGACTTGTTTATTCTACCTATGGGATTTTGCAATGTACTTTTGGGATGACTATGGATTCAAACACTAGGACCTGTATTATGGGAATTTTCTAAGAAATGGATGCAATTAATTATTTTTCAACCTATTTTTAGTTTATTGTGAAAAATAATAAGATAAAATAGAGTAATTAATTAAGAATATAATTTATAGAAATCAAGCATAAATCCAAATGGACAATACTATAATTAAATAGATAATTGGATTTTCTATATATTTAAAGTGCAAGAAAGGAAATGATACTTAGATTCACTATTTGGCTCATTGACTATGATTATGTCTAACATATGAAATAAACTAGAATTAGGCTTGTGATTCATCTAGATTTAGAACTATGTATTTGTTCATGTAGGATCAATACCATTAAGGAGGATTAAAATAATTATATGTAGGTAACCAATATATACACTAATGTCATGTGATATTTTAACTTTATATGAATATTTAGTACAATGCACCTACCTGATATGTCTCTATATATACACATAATATTTTTTAACTTTTATTGATTATTGACACTTGGTATCTTGTAGGAACTTGTCAAGTCTCAATATCTTTGAGTGTATGACTAAAGGGGTGCACTAAGAAAGGGGTGGGTAGACCATCAGTGCTTCATAAGATTTTTGTTCCTTTTGCCACTTGACATCTACATAGTTGTCTCCTAAAACCATGTATCCTAAGCTTATTCTTCTCAGTCCTACCACCTCCAATGTGTTTCCTCTTTCCATCCTCTTTTTCTTCCTTTAACATCCCTTTTGGAGAGTTGATTGTACTGGGTTGACTAGGTTGACCAAGTACAATTTAGGGGTATTTTTCACTTTCTTAGCTTATTAGCCTTATGGCTGACCTAGCTCAAACCTAATGAACTATCCTTGAAAACACATTATGTTGATTGGGTTGACCCTGTACAACTGACGTTCTCAGGAGGATTTAGGGAAAGATCCACCTACATATACAAGTTCATTTTCCACCATTTCATAAGAGAATAATTATTATCAAAGAAATATGAGTGAACATCTACTTATTGACCATTATAATTGAGGAATAAAGCTTAGGGTTCCATAGTTTCTTTGGATATACAGATATTTCCTTGTGGATAAATATTTTGGATGCTTATATAGGTTGTGTATCCTAGATCTGATTTATCTTAGTTATTCTTACATACCACAACAATCTCTCACAAAGCACTTTGGCCAAGGGAGAGATTGAGGCTCGACAGGTTTGTATTTAAAGGTAAGTATTCCTAACTTTATTTCTCCTTTGTAAGAGTAGATAGATAATGTATATTTATTCTTCTCTCCATGTATCAAGATTGTGTATACATTGACTTGAGTATATGTCTTCTAATACATGTCTTGTTTAGTTTTTTGTTTTATTGTTTCTAACCACCACTTTGTGCCACAAATTTTGGTGTGCACAAGATTAGATTTTGCTTTCTTATTATTATAATAGAGTGAATATTTTAAACATTAGGACTCCATTAGGAATGTTGTGTGATTATTTTATATTCTAGGATTTAGAACCCTTCCTAACATGATATGTTATGATAAGTGATCCCCTAATCAGGTCTAGTGGATCCCCATATTGGTCATACTCCCTCTTAACAAGTGTATCCAAATTGGAAGTGTAGGTATGATATATATTATCTAATCTAGGATTAATTCATAGACATGATGCATTTTCAATTTCATACATTTTGGTGAACTTGACATAAACTAACTCTTATAGGATTTGTTCACTTTTACTTCATTTATTTCATTCATTTTTTATCATCATTTTTATCATATATTTTTGACATTCTATATCAATTTTATCGACGTAGCTATCTTTCTCCATGTGCAGGTTTATAGGAATAGGAAACTAGACCAAAAAAATCATCCCCTTATAGTTTCAACACTTTTTTAGTAGGTTCTTGTATAGCTTGATTGGTTCTATCAACCTAGTTTGTAAGTTTCTCAAGCATACTTCAAGGTTCTTCACCATCAATCTTCCTTCATTGCATCTCTAGTCCACTAAGGTTCCTTTCTAGTTCTCTATTTCTCTCTATCTCTCTCTTTTTCTATCTTTCATTTCATAGTTTGCAGTTTTTAAAATTGCCCTTGCATAGTCAACAAGATCGACACTGCCAACCTAGTTCTATGTTCTATGTGATGTTTGAAATAACTAGATCGACACTACTAACCTCGTTCATTTTTAGACCTTAATTTTTTAGTATAGGTTTGAACCTATTGACCATGTTCTATATTTTTTTCATATAGTGTTAGCATTATACCTTGTTTAAAATTGGAATTAACCTTATATTTATTAGTAATTAGCTCATACCTATCTTTTCTTGTTGTTTGCATGCCTAAAATAGTTCACACAGTCTAATTAGAGGATTTCTTAATTAATCTCTTAGTTTCACTATTTCTATTTTATGCACACATGACCAAATCACAAAAATCTAAACAAGCACTTTAACATTATATCTATCTATTATCACTTGTATTTGCACCCTTTGAGGAGATGTTTAAGCTCTCCTCATCCAAGCAGAACAATTAAAACACCTCTAGGATTTTTGGTAGCCTAAGGATTAGGTGAATATATAGATATGTATAGCTCCCTTTGATGTACCACTTTGGATCACTACTACACCTAAACATTGGAGGGGGGAAAGGGAGAGAGAAACGTGAAAGTAAACTATCCTAAGGGAGGTGATACACCAAATAAATTGATCACTTCCAACCAAATGCATGTTATACATGAAACCAAGAGAAAACTATCACTTACCCAATCTACATATTCTCACATCAATGTTACATTGTGATGTCAAGAAGCACAAGTGTCTATACAAGGCATGAAACTCTTTCAAAGTGGCATAAAACTCCTTATTCTGGCTTTGAAAAATGCGTTCATGATTAGACCTATTTGAAAATAATAAAATTTATTAGGGAATGTTATAATTATTTTAATGAAGGGGAAGGGTTGTAGACTTGCCTCTCTATGCATTGGTTGTAGACTTGGTCATCTAGAAAGGATTTATCACTGCTTACACTCTAAGAAACTCCTTTTTCATGCACCCTGCACACTTAGCTTCCAAAAATGAATAATTTTTCCATAAAAATATATGGGAGGGAGTGGGATAAAATTTTAAATACCCTTCATGGTCTTAGAGGCATCAAAAACACCTTAAAATCAATCTAGTTAAAGTTTTCCACCCTTCTCACCACCATGTCCACTATGCTAGTTTTGACTGGATGAGATGAGAGCTCCTATTGAGGCACTTAGGAGTTTTTTTAGGAATGAAATGAACATGGTGAATTATCAAAATACTTAATATTTCCCCCAAATTTGGTTTCATTTCTTAGAACCTCGTGGAACCTGTATAATGCATAAACTAGTTTAAAAAACCCTATTTTACACCCCATATGTACAAGTCGGTATAGATAAAAAGGGTGAGGAGGAGCCTAATAACTTATTATAAAATATACAATCAATAATATATACAAAATATTCCATTTTATCAGCTATCTAACTCTATTTTCTCCATTAGGTCTTGACTAAGAGTTTGCAAGGATTTTGAGCAGTTTCACCCTTTTAAGGTTTGTTCATGCACATTTGACATTGGAATTTCAATATAATGACTTAAAGTGATTTTTAAATACCTATTATAACTCCTATAAACCTATTTTTCCCCCATGCAAAGTATCAATAGAGATATGAGTATTCAAACTTGTCCTATTGAGCCTTTTCCTCTTTTTCCTATAGGCCTAGTGTTGTCTCTGAGCCAAAAATGGCTTCCTCAAAGTTTAATTTGCATATCAATAGTTTAAAAACATATAATATTCCCCCATATATATGATCCATTTTTTTATAAATCCTATCTCATGCTAGAAGTGTAAAATACCTCCTCATTTGGCACTAGGCCTAAACCTTACTTAATAGGCTTGAGTTGGTTCAAGACCCAAAATGACCTTCTTATGATTTAATCTACATAAAAATAGCTCAAAAAAATCTAATTACATCACATAAATATTATCCAATAATGTGTAAATCATTCCTATGGATAAAAGTGGCATTGGTCTCTTATTTGGTCTTTAGGCCTAACCCTTCTCAAGTAGGTTTAACTACAACTTTCATGTTTTAAGCCTCCCTATTTAGATTCATTCCTATATTATTGGTCTATTATGATTTTATAGTTTTTTTATATATCCAAATAACTCCTTTAAAGGTCTTATTACTTATAAATAATCTTTAGAATCATTTCCCAAAACCTGCTAGTTTTGACATAAGGGGAGTGCCCTCTATCTGAGACAAAATAGAGGGCACTCACCTATTTACTAAATCAAAGTTAAATTTTTTAAGGGATTATAAAAGTTATGTATACATCATATAAAAAAACTAAGGCCTTAATTAGGTAAAATGACCCTTCAAACTCTCTAAAACCCAAAACATATTACTAGTCAAAAGATTGTACGCAGGGTTTACATTTTGTGAGTTGTGTATGCCTAATTTGAGCTCCTCCTCTATAATATAGCTACTATGAGGATGTCATAAAGATATTTTGATCATATTTAAGTGATTATAGTCTTCATTCATCACTTAAACTTTCATGTTCTTCCTCATATCTCTGTCTAGTTCATATTGTATGCATAATTTTGACTTTATTCTTGTTTTTTGGAGTGTACCTATAGGTGTTCCTTATATGGTTAGACCTAAGATACTTTACATAAGTATATTTGACACATTAAAAGGTAAATTTATCATTTATTTAACCTATCCATGGTATAATTGGGATATACCCATCTCAATAAATCCAATCTTTATGCTCACTGCCCTTCTCTGCCATCACAGTTGGTTGTAGCTGAGCATTTATTTACTAGGACCTTCATCATGATGTGTAGAGACTATTTTGGAAGTTTTAGAGTCAAATAGCATAAAATTAATGACTGTATTCACATTTAGTTATAAAACACCATCAAAATACCATGCTTATGTCACATTTCCATACCTAACTGTAGGTGAATGTTCAGGTTGTTTGTATGGACTATAGGTGTGAATGAGGAATAAAAACCACCTGCCATCTTCTCTTGATGATCATTTACATCAAAAAATGTCCTTTCAAACATTAAAACCCTTTAACCATGGATATAATGTCTAATTTAAAACCTTGTTGAAAAAAATCCTCTTTTAGGATCAAGCCTATAGATGTCACTGCCTATTTTCAGTGTCTTTATGGGAAACTTTAGGCCTCTTGATCACCATCCTCCACTAACCCTAAATACTTCAAACTTTGAAATGTAATTTTATATTATATATTATAGAAAGATAACTTATCTATATGCCTTGAAACTCTTTTCAACCATGTTATATGTTATTCTCAAAACACCCCTAGAACTCTATTTTCCTAATTTAGGGCCTATATTCTTGAACATAGTCATCACATCTTTACAAGTGAATTATATTGAAATTTTCCATCTTGGAACTTAAATAATTGTATGATATGGTCAAATACTCATAATATGTCATAAAAAATTTCTTAAGCTATATCATGTTCTCCATGCAGGTACTTCTATATTTATACCAGTACCCCTATAGGTACATATTCCATATATAGGTAGTAAATACAAACTTAGATAGTCTGCAAGGTGTATGAGTTAAAAAGGAGTTTTGTAAATTTAAAAAGGTTTAAAATTGGATCCTTTCATCAATAAGGATATTTTTCAACTCAGATACACCCTTACAACATGATTGACCTTCATGAGGTACCACCTGTAGGTGTATGACAAATTATTTGTAGGTAGTGAGCAGGATTGGTGTGATGGGAACCATATTTGACCTTAAAAGGGTTATAATATTATTTATATTACTCAAAATACATTATAAAAATAAATAATAACCTAAAACAAGTTTAAATAACCTCCTCTCAACATGGACACCTTGTAAACACTTGTACTTTGTCATTAATGGCTACCTGATTGGTAAGTTGTATATTACTACAGCTTCATGGAGTATGATTTGAAATATGTGATTGGAAAGGTAAGGAGATAATATGACACTTAAAAAATGATAATTAACTCATATTCATCCTCTCAAACCATGATCAAAACCTAAAGATCTTGAAAATGGTGAAAAACTACCTGCCACATAGAATGATGTTTTTCTTGCAACCTTGATGTACTTGACCTATAAAAACACTTTGAAACATGAAAATAAGAATGGAAATAATTTTAAGAGGGATTTAAAATCATATATAAACAACATAATCAAGTGGATTGTATGTAAAATCCCAAACCAAAGCAAAACCTATAGGGTGTATGCAATAACAGGTAGAAAAACACAATCAACTTCATGAGGATGGTTTATAAATCATATGCCACCCTTATTAAAAATATTTTTATCTAAATTAAGTTATATAAGTTTTATTTCACCTCCCCAATGAATCTTATTTGAAACCTCTTCTACTTCCCATATCAAGTACAAACCTGAAGACTAGTTTTGTATGCCTAGAAGGGTGAAAAAGGAGCATAATGATTTTAGCCCAATTTTGAAACTTATAGAGTAATTAAAACATGTAAATTATCTTAAATATTCTTAAGATAATTTTTTTTATCTTATCCCATTTGACACATTTCCCCATGAGCCGTACAAGTTCCAAATTCTCTTTTTTCTCAAGAAAAATGCCTTTTCTTCTAAAGAACCTACCACTTTTCAGTTATCTCAATTTATTAATACCTCTTAGGACACATGGGATGTGAAATCACCTGTTTTAACCTTAACACTTCCCAATTAATCCATACAACTCATTAAATACCTCTTTTTTGACATCAAAATCACTAAAAAGACTAAAATGACTAAGGACCAAGTCTAGTAAAACATTAAATGACATTAATTTAACCTATAAAACACATTGTGACATATGTATTAAACCCATAAAACACTTAAAAGTAAATTTTTTATGTATAGGGGTCCCAATTTGACCTGCAAGGTCAAATTTGGTCAACAAATTAGTGACTCATAAGGGTAGTATGCCTATTATACTAACTAGACAAGTAACCTTATTAGTCCATTAGGTTTAGGGAGTCATATGAAGTCTAAGACAAAAAAATGACCTTTAAAACAAGCTTTGATCAATACAAGACCACTTGACTACCTCAACCACATGAAGCAAAGGACACACACAAAATAAGCAAACAAACTAACAAGACACACATACATGTGCTTAAGGTAGTTAGGGGAATTATAAAACAAAATATTATGAAAAACTAGAAACTAAGCATACCTCCTTTAAAAAATCAAAAGGAAAGTTTCTTGAATCTTATTCTTTATGAGATGAGTCATAGTTCTAAGCATGTCTCTCTTTAAATTGGATGCTTTGTAGATCAGACCTATTCTTTGGCACTTCACTTGATCTACCCTCAAATAGATCATATTAAAATAGGTCTCTAATGTAGATATATTCCTCTTTAATTTTTACACATACCTCATATTTATGCCCACTCTTCATCTCATTATCAACTTGTATCTCCTTAGTAAGCATGGCTTCAAGAGGGGTAGTTTCATGTTCTTTGGAAGATTGAGGCCAATATGAGCTTGTTTTATATTTGAAGAGATGAAGTATTTCTCCCAAATTATTTAGAGGATGATATCCCATATTTATTATTTCACACATATCATCATCAAATGCATATGCCTCTTGAAAGGACACATTTGAAAGGTTGCTTTTCCTTTGCATACTCACTTACGTGCCAAGGCTGCCTTCTCCATCTTTGATTTGATCATAACATCCTTTATGAGGAGTATTTCCTACTCTAATGATTTAAAATAAGTCATCTAAAGGATTATTAATAATTTTTTCTTTCCCATCTATGACATGTTGGATAATGTAATCTTGTTCATCATCACGTGTAATCAACTCCAATGAAATAGTAGACCCCTTGAGAGACTCAAATTCATTGCAAATGTTTTCAAAATACTACCAAAAGTCCTTATAATCTCTTTAATCAACATCATGAAGGGGAAAAACAAGATAATCTCCTTCATTATCTTCCTTATAACCCAGAATGACTTCATCCAAGATTTCCTTTTCAACACAAAGAAAGCATTCTTCATCATCAACCAAACAAGAAGACTCAACACAAGAACTCACCTTTTCCTTAGAATTTAGGACCTATTGAGGGCTCTAAAGTTGTATCTCAGCTATAATAATCTGATCTTTTTTCTCCAAGGCTGAAAGTTCCTCCATCTCTTTCTCCTTTTTGGTGATGCCAAGACTAGGCATCTTGAAATCCGGTGACCTAGCCCAATGAGGCTACCAAGGCGTTACACTTTTTTAAAGAAAGATTTCTAAATTTCCCTCAAAAAAATACTCTTATTTTGGTTCCCATACCACATTTCCATCAATTCAAAGGGTTATGTGGTGAGGACAAGATGAAATAGATGGTGGAGGTCGAACATAGGGCTCAAAATTAGATTGAGAATGCATTGTAGGGGATTCTTTTGGGAGCTCTTGAGGAAGGGGAGGCAAACCTTAGGCTAATATTGCTTGGTTTTCTTCCTTACACTTGACACTCAATTCATTCACATTTTATTCAATTTATGAACTCTCTTGAGGGAGTTTATATGGGGTGTGTTTAGACATATCATCTTCTTTTGAGTCTAAACCTTCCATCACACCTTGACACTAACTCGTCAATTTCCTTAACTAGGTACTTTTAGAAAAGTCTTTATTGAATTTCATATACATAATCATGAGGATAATGAGTACAATAGGGTTGACATGGAACATAAAAAGTCTCCTCTTGAGGAAGGGTGGGAGGGGATTGCAAAGGATCAACTTCATTCTCAACTTCACACTCCTTATAACCCAAACTTATATCCTCCTTTCCCCATGATTCCACTATCTTACTCCATATTATTATGTTAGTATTATAAGTATTCACTTGAGGTGGTGATGAAATTTGAGGAGTGGGTGAAGTGTTTAAGGAACTTTGAATCTCCTTAGGCTTAAATTCTCCACCTTATATCCCACTTAAAATATCATACATAGAGGTCTTTTCTTGAGGTGAGGATGTAGTGGGAGATGGAAATGAGGGCTTGAATTAAATTTTTTTTTAACTATCATGGATTGATTGATTTGATTATTAGACAACTCAATCTGCCTATCAAGATTAGCTTTAAAAATAAGGTTTTTCTTCTCAACTTTCTCTTCCAACTGATTAGGAAATGTGTGACTTTGATATTCTTGATTGGGCTCATGAGTAGGGGTAAAATAGGACTAATATAAATATTTTGGAAGTGTATATGAAGGCTGATAGGTTTGGTGAGGTTGACTTTAATGAATTCTTAGCCTATCCTCTAAGGAAGAAACCAAGCCACTCACATCTAGAATCTCACTTGCGAGCCTTTACCAATTAGATCTCACAATAGGTGCCCACTCTCTTTTGACCAACTCTAATGAATATCTCACCTTATTAATAATATTAATAGGAACCTATAAACCATATCCATTTTGTGTGTTAAGATCCAATATGTACTTCTCATAGCTCAAAATAATTTGCTTGAAGGTTACAATGGACTAAGTTGAGAAGTGGCTAGGTTGAATTGGAGGATAAAGACATTGAGAAAGATAGATATAAGACTAACACACTTCATGAGTGGGTTGCTAAACTTCATTTTGAAGCTAGTACACTTCATGATAGGGTTGCTAACCAGAAGTGGACTTGCGAGTTTATGAATCACCAGCCTAGTCTGAATCTATATACCCAATCAAGTCAGCCTTTATGTTGAATCTATAATGAATCCCATATCTATGTGAACCCTGTATGTAATGCAAGATCTTCTTAGCTACTTTCCAATGTAGCTCATGTGGTTCCTGCATAAATATGGAGATAAGTCCCACTACATATGATATGTTAGGCCTAGTGTGAGTCAAGTAGAGGAGACTGCCAACAAGTTGTTGATACTGAGTGGCATCAACTAATGGTGAAGAATAGTTAGCCTCAAGCTTGACTCCTAATAGAAAGGGAATCAGAGATAGCTTGCAATCAGCCATGTGAAACCTAGATAATAAATCAAGAACATACTTAGGTTTTGTAAGAGAAATTCCTAAATATGACTGTGAGATCTCGATGCCAAGGAAGTAGTACAACAAACCCAAGTCTATCATGTCAAATCTATCCTAGAAAGATTCCTTCATCACAGCAATAGCCAATGAAGAACTCCCAGTGATCAAAAGGTCATCAACATATAGAACCAAAATCAAGAGCGAATCATCCTATTGCAAGAAGCATACATTGGGGTCAAAATGGCACCTAGTGAAACTCACTATGAGAAGGAAGGAATCCATCTTGGCATACCAAGCCCAAGGGGCCTGTTTGAGGCCATAAATAGATTTCCTAAGTCTGCATACTAAAAAAGAATCTTGAATAAATCCTGGCGGTTGCTCCATGTAGATCTCCTCCTCTAGGTCTTCATGAAGAAAGGCACTCTTCACATCCATCAAGTGCACATCCCAACCATGTGTTGCGGTAATAGCCAACGTGAGTCAGTTAGAAGTCATCTTTACAATGGGTGCAGAGGTCTCTAAGTAGTCAATGCCTACCACTTGTGAGAAACCCTTGGTGACCAATCACACCTTATACTTATCAACCAACCCATCTGCTACAAACTTGGTCCGATATATCCACCTACATCGAACCATCTTCCTTCCCTTAGGAAGTGAAGTCAAGTCCCAAGTGTGATTTTTGATTAAAGAAGAATATTCTTCCTCTATAGCATTATCCCACTCAGGTACCCCTGACGGCTCTCAAAAAGTCTGTGGTTCCAAAATTGAAGCAAAGAAGGCATGTGGATCTCTTTGATAATCCCCCCTAGTGTGTCTGTCATCTGTAAGATCACTTGCCCAAGTGCCAACACTCTCAAGTGTCTGTCTGACCCAAAGTGGCTCGAAAGTGGGTGAGTCAAGTGATAACTCCTCATCCTCTGACTGACTAGAGGTGGATGACTCTGCATCACTATCCTCGCTATCTAAACTTGAATAAGAAGAAGATGTCTCTGGCTCAAAAACTTGAGATTTTCCTTCATGTAGATGATCCTCCCTTATTTATCAGCATCCAAATTGGTGATATTCAAGTCAAGAGTGAATTGATTGATGAGGGTTTTGGCACATGTGTCACTTCTCTTAATTTCATTAAAACCCTTGAGTATTATGAATGCAATCTCAAGTCTACATGCAACAAATGCCAACATTATGATAGAAGGCAAATGCCTCCACTAGGTTGTGTGTGACTTCCCATTACTATCCCACCAGTTACCATCCATGTGAGGGTGATGATATTTAACTTCCCCCTTTCTTATAACATCTTTCTTGGTAGGCTATGGATCATCGCATGTGAGATATCACTTCTTATACCTACCAATGCATTAAATTCCCTCATAATGGATCCATTTACAAGATTCAAGGTGATACTAACCCTTGGAATTTTAAACAATTCCAAGATCATGGTGTCTTCAAGATTTCTACTCTTGAGCCTTTATTGAGTGTTCCATTTCATAAGTCTCAATGTCTTAACTTTCCTATTAATTCAACCCATAGTTAGAATGGGCATCCTGAGCTCATTGGTAACATTAATCCTAATCTCTTATATTTTGATGATGATGAGCCCGATGAGATTAACTTAAAGATCAAAATTTTTGATCTCTCACCTCATCTCATCTCATAGCTTCCTACTTCCTTATAACCTTATTCTCTCAAGAATCCTTGTGATGGCATTCCCATAGTTTTGATCAAGACTAGGCATTCTATTCACCATGCTTCATCAGATGATAAGGTTATCCCTACCTATGTCATTGATCTTCATACCTTAGATTACGATGATGGTTATTCCTTATATGATCCATTATTAGGCAGTCTTATATAGGCTCATGATACTAATATTTTTCATTATCATTCTTATTTACTTGAGTCTCTTCATGCTATCATCATACTCCTTCACTTATAGTTCTTGATTTTTTCATTTGCCCCCTTAATCATAAGGTAGAGATGGTGCCAATATCTCCACTTTCTAAGGAACCACATAGGACTATGCTCATAAATCGTGCTATGACCAAGCCTTATCATTTTGCTAGGTAACCTGACCCTTGTAATTAGTTTACCCCTGAGGTTAGTGTGACCCTCTTTAGACCTTGTATATATTCCACCCCTACCTCAATAGAGGTTGTTGTAGTTGAGCCTCTTCCTGAGCCTACTATAGTTGATCCTATTTCTACTCCTATTATTGTTGAGCCTACCCTTGTTTCTAATAACATTGCTCTTGTTATCAAACCTAGTTCCATTCTTTCCTCATCATCACCCTCCCTTGGTGATGGTTTGCTTCTCTTACCTAAGATGGCTCCTCTACCCACAAAATGGGCTGATGAGTGTTCTTTAGCTTCTTCCACTCCCATTTTACCTCTTTCTATGAGTGATTCTACTAAAACCACTCACAAGCATATATATTTCCTCCATGGGATAGATAACCAATCTTTCACCCATTATCACAAGTTATGATAATATCTTGATACCTTGTATTCTTCTTCCTTATCATCAGACAAAGACATACCTCCCCCAAAGGTACTTATTGAATATATGCCTATGTATGGTGAGATAAATTTTCTATATCATCTCTATGGTTCCCATCATACTGATCATTATCACACCCTATAACAACATCTCAAAGATCACTTTATAGACATTCCTAGAACTTATTATATTCCTACCACAAATCATGCCCACAAGAAGGATTTTCCTTCTTTTCTCATGGATCTACCTCCAGTGGTTTCATCCCTTATGTGGTTCCTTCCACACCCATGAGTCCTTTACCCATGGACTTTCCCTCACCTATGGATCCTTCTCCACCCATGAGTCCTTCACCCATGGATCCTTCTCCACCATTGATTCTTATATCTCCTATAGATCTTGTTCCCATGCATTTTCCTGACCAACATTTGCCTAATTTTCCTCCTCACCATGATCCTTCAAGCAATCCTACTTTTTTAGTTGAAGAGATTACTTATTTTCCTAGTATTCATTGAAGATTGATGAAACCTTAGCAGTAGTTTGACTATAGATTCATAGAGACCTATCTGATGTATTAGATAATGTGTGTGGATAAATTTACTAGTATTTATGAGCACATGCATGGTGATTTCAAATTTATATTTGTATTGGATGTGTGCTCCAATCTTATTTCTATCTATTATATCATTTGACACTGTGTCAAATTTTTGCTTATCTTATATCATGATTTCTTATTTGTACTATATCTTGTTCATCTTATCATTTATTTTTGCAAATGTTTGTTTTTTATTTATCATTGATTTCCCTTTGTCCCTATAATTTTTATCTAAACTCTCTTTCTTGTCTCTTCATGATTATTTTATTTCTTATCCTTATTTTTCATATATAATTTGTCATGGTGATTTGGTCATACCAACCATATTCTCCTTGGTTATTATCTCCCTTTACCATGTGACCAGTTAATAGCCAATCTATCTCATTACTATCTCCTTTTACCAACCCACTTTGGATCTCCTTTTCTGCCTCTTCCTTTATCCAAAAACTAAGCATATACATGGTTGAGACTTGAGATCACATTCTAGTTCATTATCAAGCCTAAGTGTCTTAGTTAGTCTTTATCTTTGGTTACTTAGCTTCCTTGTAGCCTTAGCCTACAACTCATTCATGTGAATCACTATCTCTCTCATGATTGGTCATTCTAAATTCATATGGAGTAGGAATCTTAAAAAAAACTTTAAAAGAAAGTTAAAAACCAAATCATTTAAACAAAAGGCAATGATATCAAAAGGAAATAATATTCTTAAAAGTCTAGTCACACTAAAAGATATGATTCAAAGAATGTCTCCTTCTTCTAGTTGAAGCTCAAACTCCAAAGTTGGCCTCATGTTAGAGATGAGGTCCTTTGGGGTGTAGTAGGCCAGTAGATTAGAAGAGAATAAGAAGAAAAATTTTAGTGCTACCTACTTTTTCATGTAAGTACCCAATCTTTGCAGTAGACCGATGATTCTGTAAGGGGTCTTGAAGAACAGGGAACTTGTCATGGGAAGGTAGGTCCATTTTATGTTTCATTTTACCAATCAACCTACATGAGTTGATCTTAGTAGCACACTTATTTTCCTACAAAGCTTTGTGTCTATAGAAAATAGGGTTCCTTTGTACATAGACGATCACTAGTCACTTAGTGTCTTCTAATATCCTTAGTATGCCTCTTGCCTCCTAAGGTCTTCTCATAAGATGCTTAAGTCTTGATTTTTACACTCCCTTTTTCACTTCTTATTTCCCTTATATTTCCTCTTGAGAAATATTATTTTGTCTATGAATCACTCCCTTTAGGATTTCATTTGTGAGTTGCTTTGTAAGACCACCGATAGGACCTGACCATCCTCACAAATTACCAATTTTCTTTTATTACCTATTTTTCTTGTTTATTATACCCTAGTAGGTGTTCTCTTTGTTGATTTTTAGTGTAAGAATGTGAATATGACCCAACCCTCCTAACAAAATTTTCCAATACCCAAGTCACCATCTAAATTACATGTGTCAAATTTGAAATAAGATTTGATCGATTATAAAGTTACACATCATTTTACATGCTTCCCATTTTGATATTAGTATGTTTTATGCTTACTTAATTTTTACTTCACTTTTTTTATTGTTTTTTGAGTGCATGTAATATTTAAACCATTTCTTGAATTTTTCATAATTTTCAACTTGAATTAGTATGACCAATTTAAGTCCAATCTTTTGAAATTTTATTTTTCTTTTGTACTTCCCAACATGATTTAGTATTATTGATTGAATTAATTAATTTTTTTAATTACCATTTGTGCCCTTTTACATACATTTCATTTTATTACTTTTTTTGTCATAATTCAAAGCATGATATTAGTATGATTTTACTTGTCTTAATTTGATGCAAAAATATTTCATATTGGTTTAAAAATAAATTTATTTTTATAATCTTATTTTTCCCTTTCTTGGTTCTTTATACTTAGTCATTTATTTTGATTACACATTTCCCAACTTGAAAGACTGTGTAGTTCATTTTCTTTATTGATTATATTTTTCCAAGTCCTTTTTGCCTATTTCTTTTTCACCATGCATGTGTCTTTCATAATGCTATAAAAGAAACCACATATATATTTCCTATAGCATATACAAAAAAGCTAAATACATGTGCTAGAAATAAAGATATCCTTAGCATCCATAGTCTCAACCATAATAATACACAAATAATAATAAGCCATAATGACAACATACACATCCAATAATATGCAAAAATGATCCATCATATATATATCATGAGTTTAATACAAAAAATGCATAAATATACAATGCTCTAGCTCTATGGCTAGGTCCCATCTTATCTATCTCATGGCCTAGCCACATTGCCTTCTAAGGCCTTAATATGACTCCTGTAAATGGTACACTATAAGGAGGCCATCTAAGATCTCAATCCCTCTACTTGTCCCTATAGGTGTGTTGCTTGCATCTATGAATCTACCAATAAGGTCTAGATCTCTATCATCTACACTACTATAGCTAGATGCATAGCTCTCTCATCCTATATGGATTTCCATACATGTAGTTCCCCAACACCCATCACTACTAGTGGATACATCATCTATCTACATCTGTATCTACCTTACTACCTCTCTAGCTAATCTACACCAGCTCAGTTGAGCTGGGGTATATGGTACATTAGGATCCTCTAGTGTCATGGGGTTGTATGGTTATAGAGTCTCATCTAGGATGTCATGGAGTGATTCACTCACCAGGGACCCACATCTCTCCTCCTCATCCTCACCTACACCTATAAAATCACATAAGATGGATATTAAATCACTGTTATATATCATAATATCTATCTTTCTTCTAAACAAAATATAAGTAATAATTTAACCATCATCTTATTACCTTTCTATGTCATAGATACTATGTTCTCACTATCGACATGACTACCTAACATAGTATTCCCATTTGCATAGCCTCCTAGCATCTCCTTTATAAGTCACCTCCTCATCTCAAACATAGCTATCATAGTTCATGTCAATATTAGCTTGAATCTAATTAGTCTCTCTTTCATCTCCTCTAACTCACTAATGGGGTCATCTAAGATGGTAATAGTATCCACTCTCCACTCTCTCCTCTACCTCTTACCTCTATCGATGTCATGTCCTCGATGGCCACTACTCATGTCAATGTGGAGCTGGTAGTGATACATATAGTATCTCTACCTCTATATCCTTATCCTCCTACTTAGCTCTTCATCATGCCTAACTATTCCATGGTCACTCTTGATTTGGCCTCAATGTTGGATTCACTACTAGTGACCCTAATCCTCTCCTCCCCTATAGCTCCCTCACATGTCGATCCTACTACTCAGGCATCAGTATTAGTGTTATTAGATGAGGTAGGCCTATCTACCTTAGTACCCATGCCACTAGATGTGGTTCTCTCCACAAAAAATAGTGTCCAATAACCTCTATCCTCTATGTCACTAGTGTAACTATGCCCTATCTTGCCCATATAGCTACTATGTGCTCGTATGGTTTCCACACAATGTTTGCATATTTCACTAACTATAACACTAACACATGGGGCATGACCCATGCTACCTAGTCCTCCCTACATATCTTCACTTGAGGTGACCTATCATTGACTACATAGAGCAACCTAGCCAGTTGGTACATAAGAAACCTCTCATAGATCCAAGCTTTAAATAATATGATTAGCCCCATAGTCGTCTACCCTCTAACTAGCATCTCATACATTTTATGTACTAACTAGACCTAGATGACTAATCCTAGGTTGTATATAACTCACTCCTTTAGGATCATCCTAATCAAGGCTACCATAAATAGTGGTACCTTACCATCTGACTTGTGACATAGCACACACTATGTCACAAGGCCTATCACAGCCTTTTGGATATCCAAAATCTATGATTTATAGACATAAAACATACTCAATCTCTTACCTAGAAATTTTATCTTAGAGCTTGTACCCCACATGGTTAAGTCTCTCCTATCTTCTAGAATATTTGGTATCCCTATGGTCACTTTTGTTCCTACTATAGGCAGCCCCAAGATGGCATGGACATATTTTGATGATATCTTTATTTCTACTCATCCTCTTTGTAAACTATAAAATGTGTTAGATTAATGATGATGTAATGATTGTTTTCCACTATCATATGCCTATCTTCTTAAAAAATTGATTTTTGGCTAATTTTTGTACTAACTCCTATAGGTTTGTCTTGTGTTCTCTCCATTGGACATCTTCATGCTTCTTATAGTCCACTTATTTATCTACGACACTAACGTAAGTTAAAGGTATGTGTTATTCAATTTAGTCCTTTCATTTATCTTATTTGCTACTTACTACACTTTACTTAGCATCAAATTTGTGTGTTATCATGTTCTTTTCTTGAAGCACCATCCCATGTTGCACTTGTGTGACATGTGATGAGATTCAAGTGGGGCATATATATACACATAATATTTTTTAACTTTTATTGATTACTAACACTTTATATCTTGTATGAACCTATTGAGTCTCAATCTCTTTGAGTTCATGCCTTAAGGGGTGCATCGAGAAAGGGGTGGGTAGACCATCAGTGCTTCATAAGATTGTTGTTTCTTTTTCCATTTGCCATCTACACACTTGTCTCTTAAAATTAATTATCCTAAGATTTTTCTTTTTAGTCATACCTCCTCCAATATTTTTCCTCTTTCCATCTTCTTTTTCTTGCCTTAACATCCCTTTTGGATATTCGATTATATTGGATTAGCCTAATATAGTTTAGGGGTATTTTTCACTTTCTTAGCTTGTTAGCCTTTCAACTGACCTAGCTCAAACCTACTGAATTGTCCACTAAAACACATTGGATTGACCCTATACAACCAACATTCCTAGGAGGATTTAGGGCAAGATCCACCTATATATAAAAGTTTATTTCCCACCATTTCATAAGAGAAGAATTATTAGAAAAGAAGTGGGAGTGACCATTCTACTTGAGGAATAAATCTTAGGTTTCCATACTTTCTTTGGAGATATAGATCTTATCTTGTGGATAATTCTTTTAGATGATTAGATAAGTTATGTAGCCTAGTGCTGATTTATCTTGGTTATCCTTACATAACACAACAATATCTTGTGAAACACCTTAGCTAAGGGAGAGATTGAGGCTTGACAGGTTTGTCTTCAAAGGTAAGTATTCCTAAATTTATTTCTCCTTTGTAAGAGAAGATAGATAATGCATTTATATTCTTTTTTCCATGTATTAAGATTCCATATACATTGACATGAGTATATGTTTTTTAATACATGTCTAGTTTAGTTATTTATTTTATTGTTTCTAACCCCCACTTTATGCCACAAGATTTGGTATGCACTAGATTAGATTTTGCTTTATTGTTATTAAAATAGAGTGAATGATTTAAACCTTAGGAATCCATTATGTTTGTTGTGTGAATGTGTTAACCTGTAGGCTTTAAAACTCTTCCTATCATGATATGTTGTGACAAGTGAACCCCTAATTAGGTTTAGTGAATCCCCATATTGGTCATGCTCCTGCTTAATAAGTGTATCCCAATCAGAACTGTAGTTTTGACCTATCTAATCCGATCTAGGATTAATTCATAGACATGATGCATTTTTGATTGTATACACCCTGTATGTGTGATATCTGATGCTTAACTATGTGCACAACTCTATAAATATTCTTTCTTCTCCTTAAAACCCTAGGTCCAAATGTTAAGGATAAGATCATGTAAAATGTGAATATGTATAATTGGTTTAAACTAACACTACTCAATTTTTGGAAGATTGATTGATACATACATATATAATTGTATTAAAAGGGAAGTTAGGCCAAATTTACTTCTTCCCCTTGGTGCGATTATGTAATTATGTTCTTAATTATATGGTTGTACATAGAAATATGGATTTGATAAAGACAATGGTGAAACTTGACCTAGATTGGTGTGCTTCAAACATGGTTAATCATTGTTCTTGATGACCAATTTATAATTTGGGAACAATAGATAATATTTTATTAATGCAAAGAGTGTATATATGAATTATAGATAAGTTGTAGATGATGAATATGCTTGATCTTAAATTTTATTTGTAATTTCTTAATTGTGTAATTTACCACAATAATGAAAGGATATGAAAGGGAAACCTATAAGAATGATTTGATTTTGAAAAATAATCAATCCTAGGCAAATGATGGTAATATTAGGCAAATAAAATTTATGTCAACATTACAATTTGAGTCTAATAATGTTTTTCAAATATAGGAATTAAATTGTGGTGATCTAAAAATGTAAGAATAGGATATTTGAGTGATTCAACACAAACTAATATGTTCCTTTAGGTGATTGATATAAATTTAGGATATATCATGCTCATAAATAACATGTGGGTGTGTGGGAGTGGATAATAACATTTGTTTTGAGATGCACAAGTTACATATGATAATTATAGGTGAAGATTGAAATTTACAAGTGACCATATTTTAGTATCTACAAATGCCCTCATTTTATCCTAATGTTATGCTAAAATAGAAACACTAATGTAAGAGAATAAATATATACCTAAGTGTATATATCACACTTTTTATTTGAGAGAAGGATCCAAATGTGGAAGCTATATGCACATAATATTTTCAAACTATTATCAATTACTGATGTTCTTTGTCTTTTAGTAACCCATTGAGTCTCAATCTCTATAAGTGCATGCCTTTAAGGGTGCACCTAGAAAGGGGTGGGAAGACCAATGATGCTTCATAAGATTTTTTTTTCCACTTATCATATACACACTAGTCTCCTGAAAACAATTCCCATAAGATTGTACTTCTTTTTTTCACACTCCTCTAGACTTTTACCACCTTTATTATCCCTTTTTCTAACCTAAAACCCTTTTTGATAGTTTGCATGACTAGGTAGACTTTTTCAATCTTGTACTTGTATTAGAAAAACTTATTTAGGGTCTAAGTTATCTCTTGATGTTAAGCATGGGATATACTAAAAAGGGGGGGTGAATCAGTATATCATTTATCTTATAAAATTTACCTTAATTAAATTCCACTTTAATGCATTCAAGATATGAAATAAAACTAAAATAATAAACACCACACAAGATAGAGAGAGACACCAAATTTAACATGGAAACCCAATGTGGGAAAAACCACAGAGAACAATCTCAAGTATATGAATGAACACCAACTCAAACTATAATATTCACAAGCACCAACTTGTAGGAGCACTAACCCCTTTGCTAAACACCAACAAAATAACTATTCATGACCACCATCCCATAGGAGCTCCAACCCCTTTACTGAGCACCAACATAGTAACAATTCATGAGAACTAACCCACAAGATCACCAACCCCTTTTTTGAGCACCAACACAACAACAATTCATGAGCACCAACCCCTTTGTTGAGCACCAACTCACAAGAGCACCATCCCCTTTGTGTATACCACACAACTATCTCTCAATATTGCTATCTCAACAACTGATAGTTCATTACAATTCTTTCCACTCTCACCTTTGCTCTTCTAAGCTAGATATAACAAATACAAATCATACTCATCTCTCCCATTACTCTTCTAAGATAGATATTACTATATCAAATCAAAATCTATCTCACACATTACAAATGGCTTCTCAAGCCTTTATTTATAGCTTTCCAAATGACCTTTGGCCTTCACCCTTTGTGACCCTTCAATCTTCATGGAAAATGGCACCAAACTTGCATGACCCTTCGTATCCTTGCATTTGAAAAGTCATATGGTGACCCTTCATAAGAAAAAGCATCCTTTCCTCTTTTATCTTTATCTTGGTGACTTTTCATATTCCTCAAAGTGTCCCTTCATGAAAAATTGTACCCTTCCTCTTTTGTCTTCATTTGGTGACTCTTGGAATTCCCCAAGATGACTCTTCATGGGAAAATGTATCCCATTATTCTTTTGTCTTTACCCCGTGACTCTTTGAATTCTCCAAGGGCCCTCTTTTGACTTATATTCAACCAAAAATATATTCATTAATATTAAATAAATATTAACACACATTAGCCAAGATATAACTATTACAAACATAATTAAATGCAATGGGCCTTTTATCACCAATAATTCTAGACCTTTGACATCAATGACAATATTTCCAACAATCTTACCCTTTGTCATTGATGGTAACCTCTATCTTGAAACTACCACATCCTAAAACCTACACATACTATCACCTAAAAAACATACAGTAACTCCCCCTTACTGTAGCAACCTGTACCTATTTCCTATTCCTATTTCTGCACTTGTACCTATTATTCTCCCCCTTTGACATCAATGTAAAATGGCCTACCTAGAGCTAACACTTAGCTCCCCCTCAACTAATGCTAAACCTCAATGATAGGAAGTAACAAAAATTACTTCCAACTCCTCTTGCAGATCTTTGAATGTGTCCTTTGATCGTGCCTTTGATAAAATATCTAATAATACATATAAATCATTGCATGTCCTTTGAGTATTTGCAATCAACTCATTTGAATCTTTTCTTCTAATCTCATAACCTTCTACATAAAAATTTAATGTGTGTCCCTGATCACATATTTGACTTACACTCAATAGATTATGCTTAAGAACTTTTACATACAAAACATTTTTAGTCTTGGTTCTACCATTATCCAAACTAAAAGTACCTTTTTTGGCTATCCTGACAGTGGTTTTATCTCCAAATTTCACTATGCCACCATTGATCTTATTTAAAGTTTTGAATTTACTCTTATCTCCTGTCATATTCCTCAAACATCTGCTATCAATGAACCATGGCTAATCTTCATTTCTCACATGAAAAGTTGTCTATATCATCATAGTATCTTTAGGTTGTTTCTTCTACCATGAACATGTCTGAACCTTCTTCTTGATGAATGAAGCCTTGAAATTCTGGTCCTTCTTGGCTGAATCTGCATGAGTTTCCTTCTCCTTATTTCTAAAACTGTTAGCTCTTTTTCAACATTCTAATTTCTTATGACTATATCCATTTGAAACACCTTAAAACTTTTAAACACTACATATGTAAAAAACATTCTAATAGCCTCAAACCTTAACACTGGGGCAAAATTTTCTTCAAAATCTATTCCCTCAAATGATATACAAATTAATCTGCCAACTCACCTTATTCTCATGCAACATATACAAGACCCAATAACATCCACCATGCTTCAATTTTTCTTAAAAGTGTCTCCTTGAAGCGTAGAAGAGACACCCCACATAAAGGGTCCTAGAAATAAATATCAAGAGATTCCCACATCTCCTCTATTTCTTCCTTGTGTCTTTCTCTTATAATCCATTTAAGCATGTCTAACTTATTTGACTTACTAAACTCATCATTTATGATGTTTTTCATCTTCTCAGCTCTTACAACTGTCTTATCTTGATAAGGCTCATGCTCAAATGTAACAAGAGATTTTTCATAGTCCTTCCTATCTAATTCTTTATCTACTATATCAAGTAATTTATTGTCACTCTTAAACTCAACCTGATCAACCTTTACTATTTTAGGTCTCCAAACCTAAATTTGGCTCTTCTCATATTTTCTAGGGGCTCTATATCCTTTGACATACCTTGAATATATATTTACTTTATTTGGACATAATTTAGTAATATGGCCAACCTTATGACAATAAAATCAAACAACATTTCTCATACCTTCTTGAATGTGACTGAGATCTCCCTTTGATTGATTGCTTCTCCTCATACAATCTCTTGCCCTATGACCAACATGATGACAAACAAACTAATGGCCATGAAAAGAATTCGAAAACTTGAAAGCATTGGGCTACCTGATTGGTTTCTCTAAATTACCTTTAAAATTTTCATCCTTCTTACCTTAGACCAATATTTCATGATCTTTCTCAACCTTGATTATGAGCTTCTCATGATTATCCTTTAAAGAACCTAACTCAACCTTCAACTGATTACACTCTTCTTCTCTTGATTTCAAACTTGAATTTGCAACCTCTAGCTTATTCTTAAGATCTTGAATAAACATCTTATCTTATTTTTCTTCCATAACCAACTTAGAATCCAAGATACACACTTGTTCCTTAAGAGCTTCAACCATAGATTTCAACTCTTGATTCTCCTTCTTTAGCTGCTTTGCCATCTTGTGCTTTTCTGATCTACCTTCAAGCTGTAAAACTTTTTCAAAAAGTAACCTGATTTGATACCAATTGTTAAGCATGGGATATATTGAGAGGGAGGGTGAATCAGTATATCATTTATCTTATAAAATTTCCCTTAATCAAATTCCACTATAACATATATTCAAGATATGCAATAAAATTGAAATAATAAACACCATAAAAGATAGAGAGAGACACCAGATTTAATGTGTAAACCCAATGTGGGAAAAACCACAGAGAACAATCTCAAGTATATGAATGAGTACCAACTCAAAATACAATATTCAAAAGCACCAACTTGCAGGAGAACCAACCCCTTTGTTAAGCACCAACACAATAACTATTCATTAGCACCAACCCATATGAGCACTAACCCCTTTACTAAGCACCAACACAACAAAAATTCATGAGCACTAACCCATAGGAGCACCAACACATTGAAGCACCAAACCCTTTGCTAAGCACCAACACAACAACAATTCATGAGCACCAACCCACAGGAGCACCAACCCCTTTGTGTATACCACACAACTATCTCTCAATGTTGTTATCTCAACAAATGATAGTTCATTACAATATCTCTTTCCTCTCTCACCTTTGCTTTTCTAAGCTAGATATAACAAATACAAATCATACTCATCTCTCCCATTGTTCTTCTAATCTAGATATTACTATATCAAATCAAACTCTATCTTACACATTACAAATGGCTTCTCAAGCCTTTATTTATAACTTTCCAAATGACCTTTGGCCTTCACCCTTTATGACCCTTATATCCTCATGGAAAATGACATCAAACTTGCATTACCCTTCATATCCTTGCATTTAAAATTCATATGGTGAACCTTCATAAGCAAAAGCATCCTTTCCTCTTTTGTCTTTATCTTGGCGACTTTTTGTACTCCTCAAAGTGTCCCTTAATGAGAAATTGTGCCCTTCCTCTTTTGTGTTCATTCGGTGACTCTTGGAATTCCCCAAGATGACTCTTCATGGGAAAATGTGTCCCATTCTTCTTTTGTCTTTACCCTGTGACTCTTTGACTTCTCTATGGGCTTTCTTTTGACTTATATGCAACCAAAAATATATTCGTTAATATTAAATAAATATTAACACACATTATCCAAGATATAACTATTAAAAACATCATTAAATGCAATGGGGCCTTTATCACCAATAATGCTCGACCTTTGACATCAATGAAAATATTTCCAACACTTGGGTGACCCAACCCATGATTGAGTGAGTTTTTTATCAATAATGATATTAGGTCGATTGGGTCGATCCTATCACCTAAATGTGTTGGAAGGGTTTAGGGTTAAATCCACCTATCTATATGCAATCATTTTACCATTATTTATAGAAGATAATAAGAGTTAAGAACTATTGTGCATTTGCTTATCCATCATTATAATTAAGGATCAAGATTAGGGTTTCATACTTTCTTTGAAGATACAAATCTTGTCTTGTGGAGAAGTCTTTTAGATGTATTGATAGGTTGTGTTGCCTAGAACTAATTTACTCTTGCCATCCTTACATACCACAACAACCTATTTTGAAGCACCTTGGCTAAGGGAAAGATTGAATCTTAGTGGGTTCATCTTCAAAGGTAAGTATTATTAACTGTGTTCTTCCTTTGTAAGAGTAGATAGATATGCATTTGTACTTCTCTTACAGGCACTAGGATTATGTATACATTGATGTGAATATATATCTTCTATGCATGTTTACGTAAATATTGTTTATTATCCCTACTTTGTGCCACTAGATTTGGTGAGCACTATATTATATTTATTTTCTTTACTTGTTATTAATATAGTGAATATGAAAACATAGGACTTAATTCAGGTTATTGTGTGATTTTGCTTCACTAGAGGCTTTATAACCCTCCCTAGTGATCTTGTTGTGGTAAGAGATCCCCTAATAAGGTCTAATAGATCCATATTTGTCATTTTCTTGATTATCTAATGTATCCCCAATCATAAGTGTAAGTAGGATCTATTTTCTTTGAGCTAGGATTGATTTGTGGATCTAATGCATTTATGATTGCATACATTTTGATGAACTTAACATGAATCTAACATTTTAAGGTTTTCTTTCATGTTTTTCATTTCTATCATTTTATTATTTTTCTATATTTGAGATACTAGGTCAACCAAGACAGTATGGTTTCTAACTTCTGTGTGCATGTTTAACACACAATTGCATCAAAATGACTATGTTATTTATATGCAGGTCTTCATTAGATATAGGTTATTAGATCACATAGGTTGACAAAGTACTCTTATTCAGTTCTAGACAATAGAATATGTTAAACAAGTTGACTTAGTATCTTATTTAGTTCTCAAATAAAAAACTAAATCATTCAAGTCAACTTAGTATCACAATCAACTTCTAGATAACAAATCAGAATGACCAAGCTAATATAGTCATCTTAAATAGGCTTCAGTAAACAAAAAATTATAGAACTAGGTCAACCTAGTCAACATAGTTGGAAAAAAATGAAAGCAAAATTCAAGACACTTAAAAATAAATTCCATAGTCTTCAACATCTTACAACCCACCAAAGTTACTTTCTTTCTTTCTCTTTCAATTCAGTTCTTTCTTACAATTCTATTTTTAAATTTTGTGGTTTTCAAAACTACAATCATACAATAAACTAGGTTAACTTGATTGACTTAGTTACATATTCTATATTCTGTATAAAAGATTAGGTCAACTTGGTCAGCTTAATTTATAAAGACTCTTGCTTATGTAGTATAATAATAACCCTATTGACTTGGTTCTATAATGCTTGCATACACTGTCATCTTAACCAACTTTGTACTATTCTTAAAATTGGGAATTAATAGCTATATATTAGTAATTAACTCACACTTTCACTTTCAATTATTTTCATGCTTAGAGTAGCTCAAATAATCTAATTAGGTGGCTTTTAATTATACCATTTACTTTTAATAATTTTCTCTTTCTTGCACACACTACCAAATCACATAATTTCAAAATGCATTTTAACATTTGTCTATCCAAGGCTATCTACTTGGATTCATCATGAAGGGGAAAGATGACTTGATTTTTTGGCCAAGTATAAAAACATGGTTAATGGTATATATTAAAAATTAACTTGACACCCTTATTATTGTGACATTGTGAAGTGAGTGGGTAAACCCCAATACGAAGCCAATACCATTGCCAACACATCCATTTCATCCTAAATATCTTGAAACCATCAATATATTACTTTATAGTTACTTAACTTTAGCCAACTTCACTATCACACTTAAAATAATACTTTATAACAATCTAAAAACACTCAAGATTACCATTTAGTTTTTAGTTGTCTACTTGCTCTCTAATCATTATATGTTGTATTGCAAAAACTTGTATTGTCTAGTGTTGGTGCAAGGTTTTTTGTTGTTTGCCTCAATTGGATTATTCTCATTGACCCAATTGATTGTTTGTTTACTTCCATTTCTTTATTTAAAAGTACATTGCAAAAATATTCCCTATTTTTAATATACTATCATTCTATTTGACATAATCTCTTATAAACTAGCTTTTTCTCTGAATGTAGTACTGAGTCGACATGGTTGACCAAGTATTCATTTCTACCTGTTAGGCTATATTACTAAGATGACTTGGTTGAATCTGTATCCTTATCAAGCTATCTTCTATCTAAGGTTATATTATTGAGTTGACTTGGTCAACTTTGTATCCTTATTGGCTCAATTTTCATACCTTATTTTTAGTACTCGATTAACCTAGTTGACTTTGTAATCTTATTTTTATTTTATCTCTCCTTAATTTTAAATAAAATTTGCCTTCTCTAATCTCTCTAATTCATCATGAAATTCCTATTTTAAGACATCACTAAGTTTAATTCAATAGATATGATGATCCTTACCAACCCTAATAGGTTTTCCCATAAGTAGCTTGTGGTTTCTATCCTAGATGAAAGCAATGCCGATATATCCACTTACACTTCAAACTATGGGACCCCTCATCATTCATCTTCACTTCTTAATCATATCTTCTCACTTGAAGATCAACTAAAATTAGAGTATACACCAGAAATGCTCTTATTCATCAATGAGTTTCCTCACATTAAGGAAAGGATCCTTCTACTATTTACTATCTCATGATAAGTGTTCAAGTTGAGGAGCCCCATTCACCTTTTCCCACATTCTCACATGGATTTAGGGATACTATATTCTTTTATTCTCATCCTCTTTCCTCTATTTTGACTCCTTCTCATACCATGACTTCTTCTTCTTTGATTAACTATGCCTCTATGCCTAGTATCTCTACTAACATGGCATGTTCCACATATAGTGGGCCTCTTCCAAGACCCACTCTTCTCAATTCTTTCACTAGTGCATCATTTGATACCCATGTTAATCATGCCTCTAGTGTTTATTCTTATCATCCCTCTACTTGTCCATATTTTTCCACAAAATAAAATTATGCCACTACTACCTCACTTACTAATAGTTCTTCTCAAGCTCCTACTAACACCCATAGTGGTACCCAAACCACTACTACCAGTTATCTTACTTCAAAAAATGTTAATGATGAAACTCAAACCCATCAAATCCTATTAATAAATCCTAATCAAATGAATGCTTTCCAAGCTAACAATGAAAATTAAATGATGCAAATGCAAAATCATCTTATCCATCTTCATACCTACCCTCAATAGATGTCATGGGGAACGCATAATCAAAATGTTCCCCCACCTCCTCTTTGGGATTCCCATGGAAATATTATCCCTCAACCTCCTCTTGTTAATAATATAATCAAGCATATTCAAAATAAACATCTTACATCTCAAATTGCTAATATTGATATAGGAGGCATCACCCCTACCATTTTTTACAATGGGTCAACCAATCCTACTCTTCATTTAAAAACATTTATAAATCTATATAAAGATCGGGTCAAATTAAAAATTTATAAATATATATATAAATCTTTTATTAAAAACTCCCATGGGTGATGCTTTATATTGGTACAACTAAATCAAATCTCACTCTATTACTAGTTTAGAAGATTTAAATGCTCTAGTCTAAGAGTTCCAAACTAGTGATCTCCTTGAGAATACCTTGGCCCATTTTATCAACTATAAGTAACTTGAGAAAAAAATTGAATAATATTTCATTAAATAATGGAAGAGGTTGTCTAATAAATGTGAGCATAATATGGTAGATGATAACCGCTTTCATTTTTTGCTAACACTCTTTTTCCCAAATTGCAATATCAGGTATGGACTCTCTCTCTCTCCACATACTTTATAGGAGGCTATTGACCAAGCCAATCATCAATATTTCCTTATGCATCAATTCAAGCCATCCAAACCTTCTATGGGTCCTAAAATGTTAATAAAGAATAAGAATCATCATGTTACCAATGATGGTGTCATCGACTATTATGATACCATTCATACTATTCAAGCTGTTGTTCCTAACCAAACTTTGGAACAAGCTTCCCCTCCTAACCACATTACCAATTCTCATTTATATTTATCCAACAACATAAATGTTCATAAACCATTATCCGTATAAAAATTACAAAAACATCTATCTAGGCCTTTCCCATGAAAACTTGATTTGGTATGATCTAAATAAATTTTGTTGGTTCCATGCTAGTTGGGGTGATTATCACGAGACCTGTAGGTAACTTCATAATTTGGCCATGGATTGTATTCTTGGTCCCAAATTTTACCATTATTATATCATTAATAAATTCCAATAAGACTAAGGAATTACTTTTAAAGCCCATGAAACACAAACTAAATCTCAAGCTTTGAATCAGGCTAATGCTCATTTAGCCATCTATAAATATCCTCTTCCAAATCACAAAGATAACCAAGACAATTCTACCCCTTCTACTAATAATATTGATATTATTCTTGACCCAAATCATAAGGATAATGTGGTCAATATGACTAATATGTGAAGGGTAGTTTCTTTAATTGATCCTCAACCTATCAACACACCTCTATTATCTTGCATATTTCATGGTATCCAAGGTTCTTCTCTAACTCACTTAATTAAGTTGGGGCAAGAAGACCTCATATCTTTTGATGAATAAATTTCAACACCTCCCTTGGATAACACTTCCCATACCATCTCTACCATCCCTCTAGACACTTAACACTAAAGATATT